>CAUYQG010029438.1:0-113410 GCA_963574415.1 Tarsius wallacei
CAAGTCTTTGTCAAAGTCCTTTATCAATGAAAGCAGGTTTCTGAGAGATTCTTTTGGATTTTGATGTATAAGATCATATCATTAGCACAGAGGGATAACTTAAATTCTTCTTTTCCTATTTGGATACCCCTGATTTCCTTCTCTTGTCTAATTGCTCTAGCTAGGACTTCCAACACAATGTTGAATAAGAGGGGTGAGAATAGGCAGCCTTATTTTGTTCTGGTTTTCAGGGGAAATATTTCTGCCCATTTAGCAATATGCTGGCTGTGGGTTTATCTCAGATGGTGCTTACTATTTTGACGTATGTTCATGCTATGCCTAGGTGTTTGAGGGTTTTTATCAAGAAGGGATGCCGGGTTTATCAAAAACTTTTTTGGCATCTAATGATATAATCATGTGGTTCTTGCTTTTACATCTGTTGATGTATTTAATTATATTTATGGTCTTATGGATGATGAACTAGTCCTGCATCCTGGGAATGAAGCCTATTTGGTCATGATGGATTATTTTTGAGAGCTGTTGTTGGATCCAATTTGCTAGAATCTTGTTGAGAATTTTTGTATCTATGTTCATTAGGTATATTGGCCTGTAGTTCTCTTTTTTTTTGTTGGATCTTTACTCCAGTTTGGGTATCAGTGTGATGTTAGCTTTATAAAATGATTTGGGGAGAATTTTGTCTTTCTCAATTGCCTGGAATACTTTCAGTTGGATTGGTATCTGCTCCTCCTTGTATGCTTTGTAGAATTCTGCTGGAAAGTCATCTGGTTCAAGGGCTTTTTTTGGTAGGTAGTTTTCCTATGATGGGGTCAATTTCCTGGATTGTTATTGGTCTATTTAGGGTCTCAACGTCTTGCTTCAACCTTGGGATGTTGTGTAATGTTAGAAAGTCCTCTATTTCGTTTAGGTTATCAAGTTTGTTTCCATACAGGTGTGCATAGTAATCTCTGATAATCTTTTGTATTTCTTCAGGGTCATTTGTGATTTGTTCTTTTGCCTTTCTGATTGTGTTTATTTGGGCTTGTTCTCTCTCTTTCTTGGTCATTCTGGCTAGGGGTCCATCAATCTTTTTATTCTTTCAAAGAACCGGTTTTTTGTTTTGTTGCTTTTTAGTGATCTGGATTGCTCTGCTAAATTTAGAGTTTTGGTTGTTTTATCTTTCCAGCTCCCTTAGGTGATTTGTTAGGATGCTCACTTGTGATATTCCTATTTTCTTGATGTATGTTCATAAAGGTATACATTTTCCACTTAGAAGTGTTTTCATGGCATCCCAGAGGTTTTGGTAGAATGTTTCTTTATGTTTATTTGCTTCCAGGAAACTTTTAATTTCTGTTTTGATTTCTGTGTTGACTCAGTAGTTGTCCAGCATCAGCTATTTAGTGTCAATGTCTTTGTTGATTTTGTGGGAATTTTTTTGGTGTTGATATTTATTTTTATTCCACTGTGGTCTGAGAAATTGTATGGCAGTATTTCAATGCTATGAAATTCACTTATGCTTGATTTATGGCTGATGATGTGATTGATCTTGGAGTACATTACATGTGGTGATGAGTAGAATGTATATTTGGTAGTTATTCGGTATAGTATCTATTAAGTACATTTGGTTGAGTGCCAAGTAGAGGTTCTGAATCTCTTTGTTGATTTTTTCCCTCAATGATCTATCTAAGGTGGTTAGTGGGGTATTTAAGTCCCCAGTATAATAGTGTTATTAGAGTCAATATATTTTTTAAAATTTTACTTAGTAATTGCTGTATAAACACTGGTGCTTCTATGATAGGTGCATGTATGTTTAGAATGGATATTTCTTATTGATGGACTGAACTTTTATCATTATGTAAGGTCCTTCCATATCTTTTTAAAAATTTGACAGCTTAAAGTTTTTTTATTTTGTTTTGTTTTGTTTTCCTCTGATAGTAAGATTGCAACTCCTTCCTTCTTTTGCAATCTTACCTGGAAACTCATTTCCCATCCTTTAACTTCGAGTCTATGTGGTGAGATGAGTTTCTTGAATGCAGCAAATTATTGGGTCATGGTTTTTTTAGCCCAGTTTTGCATTCTGTGTCTTTCCAGTGGTGCATTTCTTCCATTCATGTTCAGGCTGATTATTGGAATGTGATTGGTTATTCTTGTCATGAGGTTCTTATAAAGTTTTTTCTTTGTGTGTTTTCTTTCAGCTGTTGGGTTGATGTATGTATGTGTTTTCAAGTTTACAGTCGTGGAATATTCTGTGTTGATTCAGTGTCCTGCTGTTCTCCTGAAAGTGCATGGTATTTCTTGTTATTTTTTCTGTGCTTAATACCTTTTTAAGCATCTCCTGTAGAGCTGCACTGGTGTTGCATCAGTGCTACATAATCTCTTAGGGTTTGGATGTTTTGGAAGGATTTTAATTCTCCATCATTGATGAAGCTGAACTTGGTCAGGTAGGAAATTCTTGATTGAAACTGTTTATCTTTGAGGACTTTGAATATTGAATTCCAGTCCCTTCTAGCTTGTAGTGTTTCTGCTGATAGGTCTGCTCCTATCCTGACTGGTTTTCCCTGGTAGGTAGTCTGAACATTTTCTCTTGCTGCCTTTAGAATTTTTTCTTTTGTGCCTACTTAGTGTAGGCAAATTATTATGTGTCTAAGGGTTGGTCTTCTCATTTTATGTCTTGCTGGGGTTCTCTTTATCTCTTGTGCTTGGATGGTCACATCTCTGGTGAGATGGAGAAAGTTTTCTTGGATTATCTCCTGGAATACTTGCTCCAAGTTGTTCTGGGATACCAAACAGGCATAGGTTTGACCTCTTGATATAATTGCTCATCTCTTGGAGACTTTGTTTTTTCTTTCTGAGTTTTCTTTCTATGTTTTTTACAGATTGGATTAATTCCATGTTTTGTTCTTCAAGTTCTGTGATTCTTTCTTCTGCTTAATTAATTCTGCTTTTCTTGCTTGTCATCTTGTTATTCATTTCCTAGATGAATTTTTTATGGTCAAAATTCCTGTTTCAAATTTTTTCAGTGTTGCATCTTGTCTTTCTTGAGTCTTATTTACTGTTTCCACCCATTCACTAATCCTTGCTGTAGTCTAAGGCTAGTCATTTGTGAATTTCATTGTTTGGGCTCCTTCATCTGATTTTTCAGGCATTTTCTATGTGTAACACTGGGAATTATCAGTGTTCTTTTGTAATTTTTCTTCATTTGTGACAGATCACTTTCTTTTCTCTTTTGTTCCATTATTCAGTGGCAGTGGGAGAGGCTTTCACATCTGATGTTTGCTCAGCCCCTCTATTCTTCCCTGATCAGAGCTTGAATTTTCTCTACTTTAAAACAGGGCTGTAGGTGGGAAAGTTTGCTGTCTTTTGTAGTTTTGAGAGTCAAATAAGGTATAGAAGGGGAAGCTAGGATTCATAAACTACTTACAAATCATAAGGTTCACCGATTGTGGTATTGGTTCCCTGAGACCCACTCCCCACACACTCTATATGACAATGAAATGGGTAAATGTGTGTAGCCATGAGTCAAAGATACAGCAACAGCAATGAGGAGAACAGTAAAAAGTAGAATGAAATAAGATGGACAAAAATTAAAAAAAATAAAATAAACACAGAACAACAAAAGCAGAAACCAAAGCAAAAAACAATTGAACACACACATACACACACCAAAACAAACTGGATTAACAACAAAACAATACAAGACAAAAATAGCAACAACAAAAAAGCCAGGAAAACCAAACACATACACGTGCCCAACCCAAACTGAAAGGAGAAGAGAAAGAAAAAAAAAGAAAAGAAAGGAATTCAAATCAAATCCTCACACATGTATTCACTCACATATTAAACTAAAAAAACCCAGAAGAGCAAAAAAGCAAAAACAAATAAACAAGCAAAACTGAAAGATAAACACTCAGTCCTCAAATACACACATAAACAGAAAACAAAAATAAAAGAAGAAAGAAAGAAAAAAGAAAAAAGAATAAAAGGGCTTTGGGGGATGCAGATCAAACCCTCACACATTCATGCACAAATGACGAAATATTTTTTAAAAATCCTCCTTTGGCAGGTTCTGTAATTGTTCCTCTCAGCTGCCCCTCTGCTATCTACTGCATGGTTTTGGCCTCATTCACAATCTCCCCACAATCTCTGACCCTGCGAGGGAGGAGGGGGTAGTGAGGATGAGTGGTTCTTCAGTCCTCCCCTCCCACTCTCATATGGTCCAGGGGATTTCCTCCGTTGAGGGAATGTGGGATTGTCACTTCAGATACTGGTGGAGGACACCCCAGCCAGACTTATCCTGGAGTGGAGTTCTCCAATTGTGGCTGTTGTCCAAGCTTTGCCTAAGTTCATCACTCTCAGTTGTGCCCCAGCCATGTGGGTCTGATGTTCGGAGGATTGCTGGGGAGGAGGGGGTTGGGTCAGCCTTGACCTCACCACTGACCTCTTCAGAGGTTTTTCTTGTCTTTTCTGGCCACACCGTTTTTCTCATGGCTGAATCAGGGTAGGGGTTGAGGCACCTGAGAATCAGCACTTGTCATGTCCCTCTGGAGTTTGTGCTTTTAGGATATTTCCTCTGGGTCATGATCAATCCCTGAGTAGTTAATCCACTGGTCATAGAGATTGGGTTGGGTCTGTTGCTCTGGGGTGAGCAAGCCAGGGCACTCTCCTGCCCTTTTTTCAAGATGGTGTCTCTTTTGTCTTCTCTAATTGTGCTTTGCCTCTGGGCTCCCTCTCTGTGCTCCCTTTATAGCCCTTGCTGCCAGTGTCAGGCCAGGCACTGCAGTGGTGCGGCAGAGCCTGTAACTGGTAGCCTCCTGGGAGTTTCTTCCCAGGAAGGGCTTTGTTGATTTTCTTTTAAATGGCACTCGGCTTGTGCACCCCGGTAAGCTCTAGGAACCAAGCAGAGCAGCTGCGGCACCAGCCGTTTCACCAGGAGAGCCCCAGTGAAACCAAGTCCCCACTCAGTCAGCCACTCACACACCCACTTACCACTCCAACACAAACACAAAATTTTCCATACACTCAATCACTCACACTGGGACTCACTTAGACCGAATGGCTCTGCCACCATCTTCCCGAGAATCAACCTCCATGTTTTATCCTTTATCAATTCATTTACTTATTTATATTTGTGTTAATTTCTGGTTCCAAACATTAAGTTCTTTACCTAAAAGTGTATATGATTTTGTCAAACGTATTATAGGGTTTAATGCATTCTTATTCATAATAATGCATTTAAGGAACTACGTTCTTATTATTTTATTTTAATGCATAAAATTACTTCAAGAAAGCTTCATCATGAATAGGGAGTGATATAGAAATCTAGAGACAGAAGCAGCTCAAAATAGAAAGGAAAAAAAACCCTCTGTTAAAAAAAAATCTTCAAGACATATTGGAGTTACCGAAAACTTCCAATAAATAACACATTTACATTTTTGAACTGGATTCTGAGAAATAAAAAGAGTGGAAGATGGAAAACCAAAATATTTTCTTATAATTTATAAAGGGTAGATTTGAAGACATAGAGTATATACTATATATTAGTACCAAGAATGGGATTCTTAATAGCAAATATCAAAATAAATAGCTATTAAACCAGTAGACCTGCCCCTTAAGGAGCAGCAGAGAAGGGACATTGCCTGCAGAAGGAAGAGAAGGGGGAAAGCATGTCTGCCTAGCTGATTTCGCATTTAACAGTCATCTGAAGTACTCCATCTCCTGTGGGCAGAGTGAATAAAGAGATGGAGAGAGACAAGGAGTTAAGATAATTCAGAACCCTTCTCTCAGAATAAAACATCACATAGAGAAGAGTCTTTCTCCAACACTTTATAAGTTTAGTTAATATTTATGATCATTGGCTGAAAGAAAAACATATGGAAACAAGTTCATTCTAGATTTATAGTGATGAGCATTAACCATCCATATTTTACTGGAGCAAAAATTATATTTCCAAAGATTCTAAAATTCATCAGGGACACATATATAAAAGATAAAATTTTACAGGATAGAACTATTTTGATATTCCTAAATTTGCTTCCACATTAATGTCAAATCGTCAGACTAGTTGAAAGATAGGGAAACTATTCTCAGTGCATCTGCCAAGCAATTTCAGACAATTTGACTGATTTTTTAGGTAGTAAGTTCTGAAAACAGAAACTGTTGAAAGCTATCTGACCTGAATTTATTCCACAAATGTTATTCCCATCTGAAAGTGTGCCTGTGATTTATTTTCTGTCACTGCTGTATCTACACTAATGCACCATTATGCATAGCTGATGCTTCAGATGTGTAACCATCACTCTTCTTGAAGTCAGAACTTTATGATTACGTCAGACGTTGTCTGGTATAATCTATTTAGCTAGTCGATTTTGCTTCTATAGTTTCTGATGAATCTGGAATAATTACTTAAATATTTACTCTTTTCTGTTTAAAAATTTGCTAGAACAAAGAGATTATGCATGCAGAAAGTGTGCAGAGGGGGGTGAAGATAACAAATGATACATCTAGCACAGCCTAATGTGGCTTTACTGGAGTAGAAACAGTGGTAATAAATCAACTGCCAATGTTGATAATAAAATACTGCTTTGGCCTCCATCAGCCACAAGAGAAAGGTTAAATGTTATTTCTCACAATAACCATGTGGTCTTCATAGCTGACACCTCCAATATTAAATCCCATCATTATTTTCTATTAAAAATTGATCTTTATTTCTGATGGAACATTTTTATAAAGAAATACTTTGTAAATATGTAATATCCTTGAAATACCTTCCTTCATTTTGTGGTCATTTTGCCCTATAAAAGTATCTCCCCGCTTTAGTATAAAACAACTTTTGTGTAATAGGTAGCTTGGGAGGTTAAAATTCATTCTGTTCCATGGTAAGTGATCTTTTAATGATTGAATTCATATGAACCTTGTGTTGGTTGTATTTTAAAAATTGAAATGTTATTCCTAAATAATCTCATTTATTTTCTAGTTTATTTATTAAATAAAATCCCAATTTTGTCCATATTGCATTCCAAGTAACTCATTTCAAACATCAGTCTTATCTTTTGACTCACCTATACAGCAATTATTTTTCAAACATGCTTTTTATAAATAATTAATTACTATACAGTAGAGTTGAAATGTATATTGGTCTTAAAGGGGAAGGCATGAAATGTGTTTCAGGGGTTATGTATTCGAGGCTTATATTTGTGAAGATATAGATATACGTACACATAGACTAAAAGAGTGCAGATCCTTTCATTGTGGTTACAAATGAAATCACACTAACTGTTTATGTCTCACTTGTACCTGTACCATCTTCACTACCTACTGCAACATTGCTCACTCTTTCTTCTGAAAGGTGTCAAATTGGAAACTTAGCTGTTCTTACTAATAGCTTTCCAGCTCTAATGGGTATAGGCATTCTTCCTTTGTTCCCTCAGTTCAAGAAGCCATTTTGAGGGGTGCTTACCAAGGGAACACCAAGGTTCACAAAAATTGTTTTACATTTGCCATTCCCCAGACATCCGCTCTTCCAGCTATCCGAATGGTCCTGGGTGACATGCAGAAACAGGGAAAATGTCTTCTTGCACAACTCATTGCAGAGGCTACTAACTGGACGCCTAAAGCAGCCCTTCATGTGACCACTCCCTTTTACACACACCGGAACTCACACCCTCCCACCATAACCAGCTATGATTTTCTGGACAGCTCAACCCCAAATATTTCTTTGAAAGGGCACATTTCTTCAATAAAACCACTCTCTATGTTTACTTGCTTTTAAATCTTCACATGCTCTCTGAACTTGGAGTAACAAAATCTCTTGAGAAACCTAACTTCAGAATACAGTCTTTGCTTTTGACTACAGAACTGACAGCAACTTGAGAGCAAGTGCTGTTATCTATCGCCTTTCTCACAGCTGCATCCCCAGAACAATTCCTGGCAAAGAGTAAGCTATATCCCCAGGGTTGTTTCTGGCAAAGGTCTTTGCTTTTGTTTGCTTCCTGGGACGAAAATGGCAAAGATTAAATCCATCTTAATCCTTGCTGTATCCTCAATACACCTCTGACATTGGATAATTCTAAAGAAATACATGAATAAATGCAGGCTAATTTGGATGGGTTTTCCTAGGTGGATAAGTCTATATAAAAAAGACAATTCAATATTGTCCATCAAATAAAACTATAAACAATGCATGCATTTGAAATTATGGCTTTTCAGTTTTCTGCCTTCAACGTCAAGTTTTGAAATATATGAGATCCGTTGTCTGTTTTTAGGGCAAACGTACCTCTTTATGACATAAATAATGGAAAACGGAAAATTTCTCCAGGATACAGCTTAGAAACTAGAACTCATTTTCGTGAAAATGATAAAGAGCTTGTCATCCTTATTTTTTTTTTTTTTTGTCTTTGCAGAAATCCCTGATACAATAACTATTTGGATAGGTGGGAAAAAGAATTCCTGAGACCTTATCACATTCTCATTTAGGTCTCTTATAGTTGAGCTATAACAAATTGTTTACCAATAAACATATATCCTTCTTTGGATATTCCTGTTTTATATGACCTTCTATCACAATCTTATTGTAGAAGTCATATATTTGTGTAATTTGGGCAGGTGAGATGCGTGCATTACTGGAATAGAATTCCTAATTCTGTGCTTTGTACATATTTCAGAGAAAGAGCATATATAGATTTGTTGAATTTCTTAAGTGAGTTTAGACCCAAATGGATTAAGAACTCTTTTGTTATATTTCTCATGTCAAGAATTCTCCACTTTATCCATAAATAATCTTAAACCAATGTTTTTAAATTAAAACTCTTACCCTAAAATAATTACTTAGCATAATACTTAGTTTCTTAATAATCAGAAATTTTTCAAGCCAAACATAATCCTTACAACACAGCAATTAACTGATATCTGTTTTCACATTCTTACAGGTTGCAATGTCAATTTCTATATAAATAAATTTCTTCATAAACATTCAGAATAAATTATTTTATTTGGACACAATTCTTTATGTTAAATCACTCTTAGGCCTTTGCTTTCATTATCCTCTGACTTTATTCCTGGTTCTTTGTCCCATGTTGTTCTGCTTCATAAGACAAAAAATGTTTACTACAACTCCTTCAGTTTCCTTAATCTTTCAAGGTGCAATTAAGTCTCCTCTCCTAACAACCCATATTAATCTAATTTTATCTTTCTCTAAATTTCAGACACATGGCGCTGTGTCTGGGGAAACATAAATCTATACTTCATTTATACCTAGTAAGATTTTTATAGAAGAATTAGAGTGAATATAGAAGCAAGAAAAACATCAATAGAATAATAGAAGAAAAATTTCCAGAAAGGTATAAATACAGGTTTTTTTAAAATTGGAAGAGCTACTGAGAAATAGCATGAAAACGAAAAGACCAAAAGTCAGACTCATCCTTGTAAAATTTTTATTAAATATTCCGTGATATTACACATCAGAAAAGTGTTAAAAAATTAAAGGAAAAGAAAAATATAAGGAAAAATGTATATTATCTAAAAATTAATAAGAATTAAGAAAACTCCAGATATTTCTAATGTTAATTGTAAGAAAACACCTTAAAGCAAACTTTAAAAATTTGAAATAAAAGCATTCTGAAATTAGAACCTTATATTCAACTAAATGATATTTATTCTGCAAGTAAAATAAAGACATTTCCAGTTATAGAAAGACTCATAAAGTTTATCTCCCAAGAAGCTTTACTGGACAAGAGAGAAAAAAATGTTTTTCATTGGATGGTTAACAGAAGGGGCATTAAATATATTGTTTAAAATTGTACATGTGTAAAATATTTCTATAGTTTTCTCCCATGTTTTAATTAAACTTCTTTTTTTTAAATAAATAGAATAACTTCATTTATTTATATGTTCCACAAAAACATATAAATAAGAAGAAGTCAATGTATTACTACATGACTGCATAAATTAAACAAAATGATACTTATTATTTTACATACAAATTATATATTTTTCTTTAAAAAAAATAAGAGATTACAGACTAGAAAACCTCCCCCATAAGTAAATACAAAAATGCATCAATTACTTTAGATATATATGGTATTTGAATTCTTCTCCGTAAGTCAATACAAAAATACATCACTTATGCATTGATATATATGTATATGTATATATAACAATGCATATTTGTATTGACTCATGGGGGAAGTTGCTTTCCATAGTTTCAGTTACCCACCATCAATCACAGACTGAAAATATTAAATGGACAATTTCAGAAATAAACAATTATAAGTTTTAAATTGTGTGCCATTCTGAGCAGCGAGGTGAAATCTCATGCCGTCTGACTCCATCCTGCCAGGGATGGTGCAGCATATGCTACCCACCTCACCCATGAGTCATCAGCAACGTCTGCTTCTGATATCCAACTGCCAGCATCATCATGATTCAAAGATCCAGGATCACCTGAGGCAGATGATCCTCTTTCTGATGTATTGTGAGAAGGTCAATAGTAGCCTAATGTTATCTCACAATGCCTACATCCTTCCTTTCACTTTATTACATCATGTAGGCATTTTGTCATCTAACATCATCACAAAAAAAAGAGTGAGTAGGGTACAGTAAGATATTTTGAAAAAGACTCCATTCATATCTTTTATTGTAGTGTAATGTTATAATTGTTCTATTTTATTACTAGTTATTATTGTTAATCTCTTACTGTGCTTAATCTCTAAATCAAACCTCATCATATGTATGTATGCGTAGAAAAACATATAATATAGAGAGAGGGTTCAGGACTGTCTGCAGTGTCAAGTATCTACTGAGGGTCTTGAAATGCATTGTCTGCAGATAAAGGAGGAGTACTATAATATCCTCTTTGGCCAATTTATCACTCACTGACATGAGATTATTTTCTGATTTTTTACAATTATGAAAATGGTTTACTAAAGTCATTGAACATATATTATTGTGTATTTGGCACATATTTTTTGAAAATCAAATTTTGTACTTCATAGTATATAAATTTGATTTCAAATGGTCATTTCTTGTCTTTCAAACAATTCATAAAACTTGCAAAGTGTTTATTTCTCAAAATAGCAAATATATGTATATATATATATATACACACCCCTTCTTTAACCTTATCTTCAATAACATTCAGTATAATTTAAAATATTCAAAAATTCATTTAATAATTATTTATGTATCACTCATTGGTAGAAATTTTTAGTGCATTAGTGTATGTAATTAACAGGAGTTTGTAGAAAAGTCTATTTACAAAAGCATACTTGGTTTTATTGAAAATTAGTAATGGTTGTAGAATCACCCCAACAGGACTACCAACAAGAAAGAGCAAAATGAGACAGAGCAATTTTCAAAACACAGTGAGAACTACCTACACAAGAGTGTTGCCTGACAGAATCTCTGATCTTTGCTAGAGCATTATAGCCACTGCCAATGTAGTAGCCTGGTAAAGTGGGAACAAGAGTGGGGTGAATATCCTAAGCTGATATTCTTCCCGTGCTGCAATATGCTGCAATGTACATAAGCCAGAGGACAAGACAGTCGGTTTGTGCCTTAATAAATGTGTGCTTTCTGGGTAGACAGCAAGGTGGAGAAAGATGCAAAGTGGGTCTACAGGGTCTAAGTAAGACTGTTCATTATACCTAGAAAACTGAGAGAAATTGTTTTCTAAAACTATAGTATTTGAAAACCACAGTTTTAAAGTGAATCATATTTTATTTATCAAAAATATATAATTGCATATATATATACATATATATATGTAACAGCAGAGCATCTAGCATCTATATAAAATGACCTGCAGAGATAAAGTAGATAGATTGCAATAAAATAACAGTAGGGGGATTTTGATACCCTACTTTCAGCAATGGACAGACCATTCAGACAGAAAATCAAAACCAATAAGGAAACTAAGACCTTGAGCTGTACTTTAGACCAAATGATTCTTTTTTTTTTTTGATTCGAAGTCTCCCTTCATCGTCCAGGCTGGAGCGCAGTGGCATGCTCATGGCAACCCCAGTGTCGACCTGCTGGGCTCTGGCGATCCTTCTGCCTCAGCCTTCCAAGTAGCCGAAACTACAGGAGCGCACTACCACACCTGGCTAATTTTTAAAAAAATTTATCATAGAGATGAGGTCTTGCCAAGTTGTCTTGACTGGTCTTGAACCTGCAGGCTCAGGCAATCCACTCGTCTCAGCCTCTCAAAGTGCTGGGATTACAGGTTGAGTCAACGAGCCCAGCCTTAGACCAAATGATTCTAACAGACATATACACAATATCCCATCCAATAACAGATATACATTTTTCTCAAGTGCACATGGAACATTTTCCAAGATAGACATCTGTTAGGCCATAACAAAAGTTAAAAGAAATGTAAGAAAATTAAAATCAAGTATCTTTTCTGATCATTATAATATGAAACTAGTAAGCAATTACAGGAAAAATACTGGAAAATTCACAAATATGTGGAAATTAAGCAACATGCTCCTGAACAACCAATGGGTCAGAAAAGAAATTAAAAGAGAAATTTAAAAAATATGTTAAGAAAAATGAAAATAAAAAGTATATCAAATGTGTGGAATGCAGCAAAATAGTTTTAGAGGGATCACTTATAACCATAAACACCTATATGCCTAAAAAAAGAAACATCTCAAACGACTTAATGTTACAACTCAAAAAAGTAGAAAAAGAAGAACAAACGAAGCCCAGAAAGAAGGGCTTTCTTTAACAGAAAGAAGGAAATAAATCTCAGGACAGAAATGAGTAAAGACTAGAAAAAATTTACAAATAAAGCTAAGAGTTAGTTCTATGAAAAGATAAACAAAATCTGCAAACCTTAGCTAGAATAATGAGAGAGAAAGAGAGAGAGAGAGAGAGAGAGAGAGAGAGAGAGAGAGAGAGAGAAAGAAAAAGAAGAAGGAGGAGGAGGAGGGAGGAAGGAGGAAGGAGGGAGACAGAGAAAGAAAGAGACAGAGAGAATAGCCTCAAATAAAATCAGAGTTGAAAGAGAAGACATTACAATTATACTATCGAAATATAGACTACTACAAATAATTCTATGCCAACAAATTGGATAACTTAGTGGAACTAGATCAATTTGTGGAAACATATAATCTACCAATGACTAATCATGAAAAATAGAAAATGTTAATAAACCAATGACTAATAAGAAGATTGAATTGGTAATAAAAAGTAGTAGCCCATCAAAGAGTTCAGAACATGGTGGCTTCGCCGCTGAATTCTATGGAACATTTAAAGAACTAATTCTTCTCAAACTCTTCCAAAAAAAATTGAAGAAAAAATAAAATAAAAACTTCCAAACTCATTTTACCAGGCCAATGTTACCCTAATATCAAAACCAGACAGAGACTCTCTTAAAAATCACAGGTCGATTTTCCTATTGTAATTAAATTTTAGAAATCTCAACAAAATACTACCTAAACAAATCCCACAGTACATTAGCATGATCATTTGCCATGACTAAGTATGATTTATCTCCGGGAGCAAGGATGCTTCAACATTAGTAAATCAACAAATGTGATACTCTACATTAACAGAATGAAGGACAAAAAAATATGATTGTCTCAATAGATGCAGAAAAGTCATTTGACAAATCTCAGTATCATTTTATAATAAAATCTTTAACATATTAGGTACAGAATGAATGTACTTCAATACAATAAAGACATATATGACAAGCTCACAACTAGCATTATACTAAATGGGGAAAAGTTGAAGTCTTTTACTCGAAGATCAGGAACAATATAAGGATTTCCACTCCCACCACTTATTTTTATTACTGGAAGTCCTAGCCAGGGCAATTCGGCGAGAGAAAGACATTAAAGAAATTCTGATTTTAAAAAAGTTAAATTGTCTCTTTGCTGCAGAAACAATCTGAAATAAAATAAAAAATCTAAAGATACTACCTAAAATTGCTAAAGTTAGTAGATAAATTTTGCAAAGTTGCAGGAGATAAATTTAATACAGACTGGGTGCAGTGGCTCATGTCTATAATTCCATCACTTTGAGAGACCGAGGTGAGAGGATTGCCTGAGCCCACGGGTTTGAGACCAGCCTGGGTAATTTGGTGAGACCTCATCTCTACAATAAATCAAAAAGTGGTCATGGTGGCGCATGCCTGTAGTTCCAGCTACTTGGAAGGCTGAGGCGGAAAGATCACCTGTGCCTAGTAGGTCGAGGCTGCGATGACTGTGAGCGTGCCACTGCACTTCAGCCTGGGCGACAGAGTGAGACTCCCAAGTTAATAATAATAATAATAATAATAATAATAATATACTAAAATCAGTAGCGTTTTTATACACTAAGAATTATCAAAAAATAAAATTTTTGAAAATCTTGTCTACGATAGCAATGACAAAAAAGACAAATTACTCAGAAGTAAATTTAACCAAGGAAATAAAATATCTGTATACCAAAAACTGTAAATAATTGATAAAATAATTTAAAGAGGATATAAATAAATGGAAAGCTATACTCTGTTAAAGAATTGGAAGAATATTGTTAAAATGTCCATATACCTGAATATGACATAGAGACTCAATGCATCTTCTGTCAAAATTCTAGTGCCCTTTTTTTTACAGCAATAAAACAAATTCTAAAATTTGCATGGGCCACAAAATAGCCCAAATAGCCAAAGCAGTATTGAGGAAAAAGAACAAAACCGGAGGCCTCACAATACCTGATATTGAAATATACTGCAAAGTTATAGCAATCAAATAGCAACTTACTGACATAGAAACAGACGCATTAACAGATGCATTAACGGATGGAACAGGATAGAGAGCCCAGAAATAAATCCATATATTTATGGATATTTTTTACAAAGATACCCAAAACATACAATGTATAAAGGACTATCTCTTCAAAAAATGGTACAACTAGATATCTACATGCAAAAGAATAAAATTGGACCCTTGTCTCACACCATCTACTAAAATCAACTACAAATAAATTGCATACTTACATGTAAAGCCTGAAACTATAAAACTACTAGAAGAAACATAAGGCAAAAGTTCCACAACATTGATTTGGACAATTATTTTTTGGATATGACCCAACAGCATAAGAAGCAAAAACAAAAATAAACAAATGAAGTTGCATCAAACTGAAAAGCATCTGCACAGAAAAATAAACAATCAACATAGTAAAGAGACATTCCACAGAGTGGGAAAAAAATATTTACAAGCCATGTATTGGATAAAGGTTTAATATCCAAAATATATAAGTAACTCAACTCAATAGCAAGGAAAAAATAATAATAAATAAGCTAAAGAATTAGAAATTTCTCAAAAAATAAACAAATAACCAGAAGGTTTATTAAAATATGATCACCATCACAAATCATCAGAGAAATTCAAATTTAAAACACAGTGAGATATGAACTCATACCTGTTCACATGGATAGTTATAAAAAAGATGAAAGACAGTAAGTGTTGGTGAGGATGTGGCAAAAAGGTCCACTGTTGGTGGAAATGTAAAATTAGTACAGCCATTATGAAGAACAGTATGAAGGTTCCTAAAAACCTTAAAATAGAATTATAACATGACCCAGCAATTCGACTTGTGAGTATACGAGGGAGGACCCCCCCAAAACAAACAAATGAACAAAATAAGCCTGGAATTAGTCTTCGGAGGGTGGGCCCCTTGTCTTACAGGCTTCTCTGCTAGGTTATTGTTCTAGAAACCATCCGCGTCAGTGGACTAGCTAGCGTTGTAAGAGGCTGCAATCAGCTTCAGTGAATTTTTTAATTTGGAGATTTTTTTCAACCCATTTGCTCATTTCATGATGGGTGATTTATAAGCACACCTGCTCACACCATGCTGAGTGTTCAACAGTTATTTTATCAAAAATGGCATGACCCCCGTGCCCCAGTCTTCCTATTGAGAGAGGAGATTGAAGTTGGTTAGGCAAAGAGGGAACGTATCTAGGAGACTTAACACCGGAGGAAATGCCCCTTGCGCCATTATATAATTGTTGGCTTAAAATGTGGTTAATATGGATAAGAACAACCTCTCAGTCTAGGATGTACTACTAAAAGGGACTTTTTGCTGCTTAAAGGCAGGCGCAGCAACTTAACTAAATGTCCTAACTTGACCTTGGCTTATTATAATATTATTAACATAGCATTTGCATTGTGGTTTGCTCTCCCCTCCCCTTGGACTTTCCTGTGGAACTTATGGGTAATATTCAAGATGGAGTAACTTGGGTCAAGGACCTGCATTTGCAATAATATTTGGGTCTCAGGAAGTAAGGGGCAGATGAGATGTAAATGAGAGAAACGCCCCCAGAAAAGATAAGATAAAAAAGTCGCAAAATAAACTCCTAGCATAGGGTTACCCATTTTGGGGCCCCTCTCTTTTTCTGGAGAGATTTGCTGCTTGATAAACTCCTTCTTTCACTCTTCCTTTTGGTGTTCGTGATCCTATCTTCTTGGTCATGGAACAAAAAGCCAAGGTTGCTGGTTTAAACTGATGGTGGTGTCAAAAACTCCTTCAACACTATTCACTTGATCTTACCCTGGCGACTTGTTTGTTTGTTTGTTCCCCAGAATGAAAAAAAGTCCTCAAAGGGAAACGTTTTGCCGATGTGGAAGAGGTGAAACAAAAAAACGGTAGAAACACTGAAAGGCATCAATATTGATGGGTTCAAAAACTGTTTTGAGCAGTGGAAAAAGTGTCTCCAGAGGTGTATTGCATCAAATGGTGAGTACTGTGAAGGTGACAAATTTAAACATGTAAGAATAAATACACAATTAAAAAAAAAAAGATCTGGGGTTTTTCGGGTTCCCACTCATATAATCAAAATAATTGAAACCAGTGCATCAAAGAGATATCTCTCATGTTGATTTCATCACTATGAATAACACCCAAAATATGTAATCACCCTAAGTGTCCATCAAGGGATGAATGGACACAGAAAATATGTTAGATATACACAATAAAACACTACTCAGACTTTGCAAAGAATAAAGTTCTGTTCATTGTGATAACACAGATGAACCTGGAGAACATTATTCTAAGTGAAATAAGCCAAGCAGAGAAGATAAATATTGCATGATTTCATTTACGTGGGTAATCTATGGAAGCTGAATTTACAGAAGTAGACAGTAAAAAGATGATCACCAGGGGTTTCAGGGTGGAGGATAGCTGGAGGAGAAATTGACTACAGAATACACATTTCAAGTAAGACAGAAGGAATAGTTTTCATAATCTATTGCACTGCAAACCAGCAATCCTTAATGTATTTTATATTTCAAAATGGATAAAAGAACACATGTTGAATGTTCTCACCACAAAAAATAAGTATGTGATATATGATAACCTAATATAATCATTTCACAATGTATGCATACATCACAACATCAAATCCTAGCCCATAAGTGTATATAAGTATATATTTGTCAAGTAAAAATAAAAACAAGTAAAAAATACAAAGAATCAAGTGGTGCATAACATCCAGAAATCCAGTAGTAAGTGTTAAGAAGAAAATAATCACAACTCTCTTTTTGCGTCTTAATGTGTTAGCAATATGTACTTTTGATTTCCATTAAAATCCATGACATTTGCAATTTGTTTACAATAATAGAACATAATTGCAACTCTTTTTGAAATGATTTTGTGTTTTGAAAAACTGCAATATTATTGGGCAGAGTACTTATTGTTGCTTCTGAAAATAATTTAGGAATTTTTAAAAGAGCATTCTCAAGCATGAATCAAATCACAGCATCAAGTAAATTTACCAATGATTTTTCCTGCTATCTGCCTTTAAATGCCACATTTTTTGCAAAAAATATAATAATTTAAAAATAGCATTTAGTGAACAAAGCTTAATATTTTAATGTAACTTCACTTCCTCCTACATTTCCAATTATCAATTCATTTTATTTAACTTGAAAACATAGATTTTCTTTGCTATATGTAATAGAAACATTTCCGGCATATAAGTTTACATTTTAAAATTTGTATCACATTTTATTTATTTGTTTGATTATTTATTTAAGCTGGAGTCTCACTCTGTTACTCAGACTGGAGTGCAGTGGCACACTCCCAGCCACCTCAGCCTCGACCTGCTGGGGTCCGACTATCTTTCCACCTCAGCCTACCAAGTAGCCGGAACTACAGGTGCGTGCTATCACGTCCAGCTAATTTTTTTGGTTTATTGTAGAGACGAGGTCTTGCCAAGTTGCCTGGGTGGGTCTCAAACCCACAGCCTCAGGCAATCCACTCACCTCAGCCTCCCAAAGTGCTGGGATTACAGGCTGAGCCACCAAGACCGGCCTTTTATCACATTTTAAAGGCAGTGGCCAACTTGCAGTAGAAAAAAATAGCGTGGTCAACTATTTAATAGAATGAAAAATTATTCTGAGAATTATATACATATTTCTTATTCTCAGAGTCTATAACAGAATTATATCTAGTAACTACATACACACACACACACACACACACACACGGATTTCTAAATCACTATGTAATAGCTAATTGTATGTGCTTATTTGACTGGACCATGGGGAACTCAGATATTTGATCAAATATTATTCATGGTGTTTTGTGTGAATATTTTGGATGAAATTAAGATTTAAATTGTTAGAAAGAGTACAGTAGATTTCCCTCTCTAATGAGGTAGGCCTCGACCAATCAGGTGAAGGCCTATGTAGAACAAAAATGTTCCCCCAGTAAGAGAAAATTCTTCCTGCCTGACTACCTTAAACAGAAACACAGGCATTTTCTTGCCTTCTGACTCAAACTGAAACATCAAATCTTCTTGGATTCCAAGTTTGCCAGCTTTAGTACTCAAGCACCATCATTGACTTTCCAGCTTGCTGACTCATCTACAGATCTTGGAACTTTCAGTTTCCATAATCTAATAAGTCAATTATTTATTATGAATCTTTTTAAGTAGATATATAGATATGTATCCTATTGGTCTGTTTTCTGGAGAACACTGATTAAAACACTGCTTTTGATAATATGGCTAGCCTATAATTTAATTGTCTATGCGGAATTACTCAGCGCTCTAGGAGTTAGAAAATGGTTTAGTGCAAGAAAAAAGTCATGTAAATGTCATTTAACCTTTAGTGTCAAGTAATTTACATGAACCCTGGAAGTTCAGGGGATCAGTCAAGACCTATTCTGAAGGAGCAGGAAAAAAAAAAAAATGCTGTGGTTAAAATTTGAGAAGTTTAATATAAGAGTTAACACTTCAAGTATGTTTACAAGGTCAATCATTCTTACTTTTGGAAGTGTTCAATTATAAGCTTCCCATCAATGATTTTTTTTCCCTTTGGCTTAAAGTAATTTAGTGAGAAATTGTATTATTAATAGATTTTATATGCAATGCCAGTTCTGGGTAGCCGTGACAAAAAGTCTAAATATTAAAGATGATGATAATTATAGAAATAAGAGGAGATAATATTTTTTTTAGATGTTTGTGCCTTGCCAGGCACTATGCTAAGTACTCACCTAGAATTAACTCTTACAGTAGCCCTGTGAGGGAGGGATGCCCATTTTGGGGGGTGATCGTATTGAAACTCAGAGAACTCAATAGTTCACACAATAGCAATTGGTAGATTAAAAAAGTTGAACCTAGAAAATTATTTTCTGGAGTCAGTGTTCTTAAACATTTTATAATATTTCAGAACTGTCACATTGAACATCAAATTTGAAAGTGCTGTATTAGAAATATCTTTCTCCCTCCCATCAATGGTTTTATAGTGAAAAACTTAAGATCTACTTGCCATCAGTTTTGGCAAACGTCTAGAAAGAATGGGAAGGGATATTACAAAGAATATAAATTTGGATTAATTATTATATTATTGCAGGAAGAGATCTCCGTTGTATCAGAAATAGTTCTGTGTCATATGGAATAAGTCAGTATACTTATCCCTAGAAATGAACATAAACAATATTTTATTATGACAAGCCCAGGGAACCAGCTGGCAGGGAAAGAGAGCTCCCAAAGGACCTGTCTGGAGTATTTAGCTGTTAATACGTGAAAGACCGGTGGACCGAAAAGGAGCAAGCCAGAATTCAGACCTTCAAGTGCAGTATCAGGGACACCAGGGAACACTGAACGTCTAGCTCATATTCTTAAGAAACGTAAGAGTAAAAAACAAAAGCGAACTAGAGATACGGAAGTGAGTAGAGCTGGGAACATGACTTGGCAGAAATGACATTTTCTCAAACTTAATAAACTTGGAGTGGGTCAATTTCTGATGCTTAGAGGATGGTGCTTGCTTGGTTTTTCATTCTCGAATCTTTCTGTTATCCAAGCAGGCTTCTGTACATAAAAGTACCAATAATTTTTTAACTCAGTAATGACATTATGAAGCTTTCAGGAATCTGTTCTGAATGATTCAACTTAACTCCTAATGAACCCATGATATATTTTTTAAATTGGTTATCTTATGTAGAAAATTCAGATGGATACTCATCAAACTGTAAAATTGAGTTCTATGATTTCCACAATGAGGAGATGTATAAACCCATTTCTAGTATATATAACAGAGTAGTTTTGATCCTGGTGAAATGTTTCTTTCATGCCTAAGTGGTTACGTATGCACTCTTTGGTTAGCTTTATTTCTTACTTGCTGCTTATGACCCTGTGATTTGTCATCAAATCTTCAATGCTAAATCAAGGATCATATTACTTACAAAATATCAAACTTATTTTACGTCAGTAATAAATTTATCAAGTTGGTATTTTTGAAAATGCATTGAGTACAAGGGATAATTCATATATATGTATATTATTATAAAGATGTGGGGTACAATTCAGGGTTAGGTATACAAACGTTGATTATGCAGGTGAACCCTTCAAGGGATATCTTTACTTTTCCATAAAGTGTCACTTTACTTGAAGTCCCAAGTAAAATAAAAACAATAAAATATTTCTTGAAACAGAAATATTATTATACTTACTGTATAGTAAAATTTAATTTCATTCTTCTTTTATTACCCACCACACTAATTCAGAATTTGTTCTTATTTAACAATTTCCCATCTTCTTACATAGAAGCCCCCTGTAAAGGCACTGCAAACTATGGCTTCATGGTGTAGTTGGGGTGAGAGGTGGAAGAGCTCTATTATAGAACAGAATAGCTTAAAGCAGCTGATTCTGGAATTTAAAATTCTAAATACAAATAAATAGTTTATATATATGTGTATATATATATAAAGAGAGAGAGAGAGACAAAGAGAGAGAGAGAGAGAGAGAAAGAGAGAGAGAGAGAGAGAGAGAGAGAGAGCACGTGCATACGTGTGAGAGTGTGTGAACCAGAAATGATAGAGAATGACATAAAACTGCTTAATTTTAATTTGGCTTCTCTTATCTTCTCCTTATAAAAATATAGCAAAATATCAAAAGTACCCAAACATGTAAGAGGATATAACCTCCGATTTGTAGTAACTGAAGAAAAATTTAAATTATGCAATTCTTCTGTGTCTTCCCTTGTTTATCTGTGACTTGATGAAAACTTTGTCATTGATTGGTACTTTTTCAAATATTATATTGGGAATCCACTGGTCTAAAGAGTAACAGCGACCCTTAATATCTTGACATGCTCACAGACATTGAACAGGAAATATACTTGTATTATTTCTAGCCCCACCCAGGAGTAGAATTAAATGTAAAGAAAAGTAGCTCAGGGTACTTCTATGAGGCCTACTTACTGATGAGCCTCTATGATAGTTTTAAATAATGTTTTGTGACTTCATATATGCATAATGCAGTTTAAGATTGCTGTAAGTAATTTTTTCAATAGTATAGGAATATAGAGTGGGTAGGAATATATTTTCACAGCTGTTATATTTCAGAATGTGAATATTCTATACATTTTTTTTGATGTTTAAAAACTGTAAAATGAATGTACACTTTATATTGTCTTTAGCTTTTTTCTTACATTATGCAATTATAATATGTCATGTAGTTGACATTCACTAAGTAACATCTTATACTGTATTCTCTGAAACTAATATTTTAAATTATTTATTAGCAAGATTGAATTATCTTTAATCAAATGTAAATTCACTGTAGCTTGTTCATTGAGTGTTTCTTCTGATTATGTAGTTACAATATGTCATAAAGCTGATGTTCACTAAATAATATACTGTCTTCTTTGAAACTAATATTTTTAAATTATTTATAAACAAGATTTTATTATCTTTAATCAATGTAAATTCAGTGCAGCTTATTCATTGCATAGGTTTCAGTTAAGTTGTTCAAATTAGGTTGATCTGACAACATTTTTGTTTTCAATAATGTGCCATGAAAGAAACCCGTCTGCACGAATATCTCATGGAGATATATATTTTCAATAACCAAAGGTACTTTTTAATGTTTTAGCAAATTAAGTTCTTAATTTAGTACCATTCATAAATTAAGCAATGCATTGCTTTAAGAAAGTATTCAGTTAGAAACCTTGTTTCTTCTGAAAAGAATTTTAATTGTGCTTGTCAGTTGGACAGAGGAGCTAAGTATTGTGAGACAATGAGATTCATGCATATGATTGCTATAATTACTTCTAAGAATCAGATGGCTTCTTGTATGAAATAATGAGCAAATACTGGTTGCAAATAGTTATTTGTTATACACTATAGTTATTAGAATGTCTGTCATTAAAATGGACTATGTGAAATATTCCCAACCTTGAAAAGTATCTATTGAGAGCAATACATATTCTTCCTATTGTACAGATGTACCTCTGAATTTTTAAAAATTGGCATATATATTTGCAGTCTAGAATAATATAGTTATTAGGTTAATGTTCATTTTTGAAAAAGATACTGTGGTATGCCTTTCAGATTTTTCAAGCTTTCAAGAGTTCTGACTCTCAAAAGCTCAAAACTGAGCCTATTCCCGAATCTTTCATTTGATATTATGCCCATGCTCTGACAACAGCCTATTCTAATGATGGATCAATTTGTACAAAGCCCTAGCTCCCATACCTCAAGTCAGGGTTTGTTTGAAGAACTACTTCAGTGTATAATTCCTTATGAGACAGGCTGAGACCTCTATTGCAACCACATCACAATTCAAACCTCCCTCTGCTCAGTCCTATTTCTTCCACTCTATAAGACTGGCAAACCATATTATATTTATTAAAGTAATGATGAGCAAGACATATCTAGTATGAGGGAGGCCTTGGTAAGATATGCATTCTGGAGCAAGAGAAATAAACGCTATGATGTTTCAGAGAGTGGGCACAGCTATCTACTATATTCTGGTACATCTTCTCCAAAACACAAACAAATTATGACACTTCACACCTCTCACCAAAAAGAAGTAAGCACCATTCCTTTGATTCTGGAGGCAATATATTCTGCACTTGAGAATACGACTCCCACCCATTTACTTACTGAAATTTAAAACTGCCACATTTAAAAACAAACAATTGTAGCAGCCTCAACTGGGAAGCACATCACAGCCTGGATTATCAGACTTTTCAGGAAAAAAGTTGTCTCTCTCGACAAAGGGAAGGGATCACTGAATGAGAGGAATTTAGAAAGGGTAGCAGAGGAAGAAGATAATGAGTGCCATTTTTGGTTCAGAGACCAGAAAAACCCAGAGAAGAGAGATTTGCGTTAGTCTTAACAAAATCATTGTTCCCCCAGGAAATGAGACCTGGAGGAGCTATTTCCAGAGGAGGAACACTTATTTTAAGAAACAAGGGGATCTAAGTGACACAAGGGATGGATTGCTGTTGGTGTTCTGGTGTACTGCTTAAATTCAGTAAAAAGACACTTGTTACCCAGCTGCCCGGTGTGATGGTTGTGCATGTCTCATGGAACTGCCTCTTCCCAAGAATTTCTGTCAGTCTGTGAAAGTCGTCTCACACACCCTTACATCTCCACAGTGAGATGAAGCTTATACAGAATAAAGTTAATTCAGGATTACAAAGCCCCAGTGCTTCTCTTCAATTTGGGATGCTTCCGAAGGTCTATCCCAGCTTTAAGAACTCTCAGTGAAAGTAACTGAGGCTTTTGTTGCAAAGATTTAATGGTTACCTTTCTTCTGTTTTCCATTTATTACTTTATAGGTATTATTCTTCTAAACTCACTCTAGGATATTTTTATATCATTTCCCACTTCTAGTAATCTGATCTAAAGTAATTGGCTTAAAAAACTGAAAAACTGGAATGACGAAATACTAAAATCAATTATTGGCTTGATTCTATCCTTGACTTACTATTTCCCATCTACAGGGAAAATTCTAGTTTTTAACATTGAAAGCTTGTTTATTCCCAGAACAACACTCTTTTTTTTCCTCTAAAAGTGCAAAGACTCTATTACAAATCATATTTAAAATTAAGTTATGAAATACGATGGAAGTAAAGACTGTAAATGAAATAAAGCAAAACAGTAGCAAAATTTCTAAAGAAAAATAGTAGTAAGGTACAGTATGTTTATAGAATGTAAAAATGAAAATATATGGTAGCAATAGTAGAGAGAATAGAATAGGAATAATTGAGACTATATGGTTACAAGATTACTTACACTGCACTGAAGTAGAGTGATAATATCCCAAGCTAGACACTTATTAAGTAAATATGTATATTTTAAACTTAGGTTAATTACTGAAAAAATCAAAATAGGTATAAATAGTGGGACAGTGGATAAAATGTATCCATACAAAATGTTTAATTAGCCCAGAAAATGCATAAATGGAGAAAAGAAAAAGAGAGTAAAATAAGACAAACAGAAAATAACTATGAATATAGCAGATGTTAATCTAACTGCATTAATAATCATATTAAGTATAAATGGTTAAAGACACGAATTAATATAACTGTTGGTTAAATAATGAAATAATCAATTGTATGTTATCTATTGAAAAAACCCACTTTAAATACCTGGGCTTAGAGATGTTAAGAAGAAAAGTAGGAACATGATTATACCACACACATACTAATTTTAAAAAGGCTAAATAGTTATGTAGTTATATGAATATCTGGTAGAATAGATTCAGAACAAAAAATATTACCAGGAATAAAGAGTACATTACATAATAATGGTGCCAATTCTTCAAGAAGACATAAAGTTTAAATGTACCTTTACCTAATAAGTGAGCTCTAAATTATCACTATTTTTATTTTTTTGTTTTTTGAGTCGAGATCTCACTCTGTCGCCCAGGCTGGAATGCAGTGCCAACAATCACAGCTTACTACAGCCTCAGACTCCTGGGCTCAAGTGATTCTCCTGTCTGGGATTGCAGGTCCACACCACCACAGCCAGCTAACTTTTTGATTTTTTTGTAGAGACAAGGTCTCACATGTTATCCAGGCTGGTCTCTAACTCCTGGTCTCAAGTAATCCTCCCTCTTCGGCCTCCCAAAGTTCTAGGATTACAGGCGTGAGCCATGCCCAATGACAACTCTAAATTATATAAAGAAAAGCTGATAAATGAAAGGAGAAATAGAAAAAAAATCCACAATTAGAGGTAGAGGCTATAGCATCCCTCTCTCTGTAATAGATAGAACTAGTAGCCAGTTAGTATTTAAAATAATTGAACAACACCATCAAAGGAAGCAAATGATATTCATGGAAAATTTATTTAATGTCATAGAATGCACATTCTTTTCAAATGCATATGAAAAATTTACCAAGACAGAGCCTATTCTTGGTCACATAATAAACTGCAAATAAATATAACAGAAATAATACAAATTAGTTTCCCGACCATAAAGAATGAATCTAAAAGTTAATAATGGTTATTTGAAAAATTCCAAAATATTTGGTGATTGATTAATACACTTCTTAATTGCCCATGGATTAAAAAGAAAGCTTATAGGGATATTAAAAAACAAAATTCAAACTGATTAAAAGTGAAAATAGAACATATCAAAATTTGTGAAATCCAGCTAAGGTAAGTGATTAAAGTATAACTTTAGCATTAAGCTCTCTTTCTAAACAAAAGTACATTCTCAGGTAAGCAAATAAGAATCAAGGCAAGCAGAAAATATTATAAAGAATAGAGCAACATTCAGAGAGATAGAAACCAAAACAAACAAACAAACAAACAAACCAGACAAATGCAATGAAACTAAAAACTGCTGTTGCATTGAAATGAGTTATAAAACAAATTGCGTGTTACCAATTCATAAATTAACACCCAGAGAGGATAATTTATTTCCTCAATATCATATAGAGGTGAGATAGGATAGAACGCAGGCCTTTTAGGGTCTAAAGACTTCTACCCACTATCATGAATGGTTACATATTTTGCCTGGATTACTTTAAATGAGACAAGACTCCCATGATTTTTAGTTAAAAAAGAAATTTGACAGAATGCTTTTGTTTGTTTTCTTCAAGTATAAAGAAGATACATTTTTCAGTCACAAAGATACATGCCACTGAGAAATCAGATGCCAAATTAAATATGAATACGATGGCTACATTTCATTAAAACAAACAATCCATAGTAAAAAGTTAGTTACACAAGACATAATAACTATTTCCAAAGTTTAGGTGTCTCACAACACATACTTATTTTAAAAATACATGTCAGGACACTTTATTTATTTATTTTTTTGAGTTGGAGTCTCACTCTGTCGCCCAGGCTGGAGTGCAGTGTGGCTGCTCCCAGCCACCGCAGCCTCAACCTGCTGGGCTCCGGTGATCCTTCCACTCAGCCTTCCAAGGAGCTGGAACTACAGGTGCGCGCTACCACACCCGGCTAATCTTTTTTTGATTTATTGTAGAGATGAGGTCTCAGCAAGTTGCCCAGGCGGGTCTCGAACCCGCGGGCTCAGGCCATCCACTCACCTCGGCCTCCCAAAGTGCTGGGATTACAGGCTGAGCCACCGAGCCCGGCCGACACTTTATTTTTATACGACTCAGAGTATTAATTTTTCTTTCCATCTCTGAGAGAATGAGAAACGTTTGATCCTTTTAATTTTGCTGAGATTTCTTTCGTGCAGTTAGAAGAGCTTGCAGTTTCAGAATCCTTAATCACAAAGAATGTTGAGTTCTCAACACCTCTGTTTGCAATTTCTCAAAGTTGAACTTTATGTACTAACTCATCATTAATTGTTTATATCTACAACTGCAGCCAAGCTTCACAAAACGCTTGAATTTGAGTTTTGCGAAGTTGCACTTTCTCTGCAGAACGATGATTACAACTGCACTTTTATGCTTTTAAGAGAGTCTCTTAAAGTGCTGTCTTATACACCTGGTGATACAATTTGGGTGTGGATGTTAAAAGTCAAAATGGCTTCTAGTGGAAAAGGCAGACTTGTAAAAGGAAGGTCTCAAAAAGATGCTTCTTGATATTCTCATCAACTCTACGGCACCAGGTCAACATTCCACAACTTGAGGCTCATATTTTTATTTTCTAATTCATGCCTAATATAGATTTATCTAATTATTTCTATTATTTCTATTATAAATACTCTATAATTTATATTACTTAGGGTGGTTTTCATCACAAGGGATAAAAAAAACGGAACTAAATTTAGCTTAACAAGAGTTAAGCTTTTTGTGAAATTATTTGTTCACATTTCAGAAAAGGACACAATTAGAAACAGGTTGAATGCAGAGTCTTCCTTAATATTATCAAATCTCAGCCTTTCTCTACATTTCTCTCCACTGTCTACTACCTACTTTAAGATGATGGCATTCTCAGATCAACACAGTGGTTACTTATAATGATATGCCTACATTATCCCAGACTCAAATCAGGGAGAAATTTAAAAAAGAGTATTCTTTAGCTCGTTGTCATGTAAGTCCAATAGTTGGTATTAATTAAACAGTTTGGATTATAAGTTTAGCTCAGAACTAATGAGTGTGACCAGGGCCTGAAAATTATTTTGTTTCCCTCTGTCTGAGATCCATTTTTGCAACTAGATCCAGCGATATCTTAATCATGTGGGATGAGATTGGAGCCAGGTTTTTGTTTTGATTTGGCTTGGTTTTGGGGATTTGGAGTGTTTGGGTTTTGGGCTTTGTGACGTTTTGCTTTGTTTTTCCCTAAAGGAGATTTGGGGGTCCCAAGTGAAAAGAGTGGATGCTGAGGAGGCAGAAATAATAACCGTACATTATAATTCTGTATATAAAAAAAGACAGCGGAATAATTTGTGAGAATTGCTTTTCTTTTCTATTTCAAATACAACAGCACAACTTCCGACTTGAAGCGACACTCATAGTGGCATATTTCAGAATGACATGCCACTTAGCACTGCTGTACTGATTAGTTTGGGAGGAAGTTATGATCAGAACAGTTCTTGGAGCTATTCTTCTTGTGTGTTGGCTGACAGAAATTCAGAAAAGCCTTGCTTGCCTGATGGGAAGACAAATGTCTTAAGAATTAAGAGGAACTTTATATTCATGTTTGAGAGATGACTGCAGGTTGCTTGGTTAAAGAGGTTAAAAATGAAGAGCTGCCACTCAGTAGCAACCGAGAAAGTGTTTGAACTTTTAGAGTACTGTGCTTGGGCTGCGGACAGAACGGAGGGCTCACCAAGACAATGGGCTGCCCTTTGGGCAACTCAATCCAAATTCAACATTTCTATTCAAAACCCGTGTCTTAAATCAATAATGCTGCACATACAGCAGAAACCGTATCTACAATTTCCCTATAGTTATCTTCCAACACCCATATGGGCAATGCTGAATTTAATGTGACCTGTGACATGGATACTTTTTCTATTCTTACTTATACTCCTTAAACAATTATAATTGCTCCCTCAGGGAATAATTCAGGATATTCTTCAACAATTCATCCCTATAAATGATAGGCTATTTTCAAGTTCAAGTCTAACACAATAAAATGCAATATAACGTGTAGTCACAAAGGCTTGCTGAGGATTGAAATAGATTGTTTCATGGAAAACTATACCCCAAGATTTCATTCTTTCATTGCTTCACTATATTTAGGAATTCCAACTTCCTAGGAAACTTTTTTTAGGTGCAGTTTTTTCTATGGCTGCCCTGATTTTTACAAGTTAACAAAACCCAATTAACTATAATTAAGGCTTCTTAGACCACTGGCTTTTTGCTTTTGGCATATTAATTTTATTTACTTAGTCATTGGCAGTATCGACATCACACAATAGTTCCTTTTCTAGTGTTGATGCAGGCAATGGAATGTTTTATTCAATTTTTAATACTTTGTTCTTCTAATAATTCATTTTTAAAAATTATAAATATAATTATTGTGAAAATAGATGAAAAACTGAGTTGTCCAATCTTTACAACTCTCTCCCATATCGATTTGTTACATCTTATTCCTTCTATCTAGTTAAAGTGTATGAGGCAATTCCCCAGGAGAAAAAAAAAGAAAAGAAAAATCGAAAGTACAAAATGAGTTCAACATAGGTATGAAAATACTTCCACACTTATAGCTTGTACATCTCAACTTATGTTAGATAGTGAAAGATATTTATGTTGCGTGGTGCTAGTCAGCTGTTGTTTGAGATTATTTTATATAGTTTCTGCAAACCTGGCTCAACATTGCATACCTTGGAAAACCAAAGTAAAATCCCCAGTATTTGAAAATAGCATGCTGTTGCAAGGCAGGGGTGGGTTGGAGCAGAAATTTTGATATGAGGAGAGATAATAAAAAGTCTTCCTTTATTCATGATACCAAGATTTGAAAACAAAATACTAATTTTTTGTCTTGGGAACACAGTAAAGTGGATATATGTCACTTGACAAAGTGCGTATAAGATAATTTGAGAAAACAACAGCTGTGTAACAGGCAGGTATCACAACCCAAAGATTAAAAAGTAAAGGAACTATGAATTTTCTCACTCTCTTAAAGCAAATTCACTACAGCTACAATTTTCCTTTTCCTCAAGATATTGGGAAGCTCACTATATATTAGTGATGTCACTCTTTGGTCTCCTTTTGGGAGCTCCCACAAAATCCAAGAGAATACATAAAATCAGAAAAGCCTCTAACAGCCAGTTTTTATAGTCAATGTCAATGGCTTAACAAAGCAGAAAAAAGAAGTCTCACTCTTTCACAAGCAAACACACCAGTTACATGCTATCTTCAGTAAGATGTAGAATATATTTGCCACATAAATGATTATGTTACAATCTTATGCATAACCAATTCAACATAGAACCTTTTCAAAGCCTTTCCAACAAATAGGAACCTTATTTAATTTTCATATATTATGCAATCTCAGAGTAAACTAAATTATATATCCTCTTCCAAATACATGAAACATCTGTATCAGCTTTTTGATTAGTATATTTTAATTAATCTGAAAAATACAATATGAAGTATACAAAAATGACTAGACAATTAATGCTGGGATATCAATCAATATGTTTTTGTGTTATTTAGCTTTGAATAATAATAGTGATGATGCAGTATGTGTTATTCATGTAAATATATGCTCCACTCAGTCTACTGAAAGTTACAGTAAACAGGATTAATATGAACATGGAATTTATACATTATTTTGGCACTAATACTTGCATATTTAATGCTTTAACCATTTATGATAATGTTAAAATCATTCACTGATAGAATTGCTTATTCCTAATTTTTAAAAATTATTATATTATGTTGACCTAATCTAGCACTTTCCTTTTGTTTCCTCTTGAAAGAATCTTTTCTATATGAGATATTTTAATTATTTGTTTAATATAAGAAATTTCCGCCTTAAAAGGTTCAAAGTGTTATCTATTAGAAAAATGTCATTATTGCTTACTTGAAATCACAAAAAACTCAGTTATTACAAATTGAACTGAAAGGTGGCTAATTGTCTTGTGATCTCTTCTTTCCACAGAAAACAAATTTATTGAATCTCAAAGTGTTTAGAGCAAGAGAAAATTGTGCCTGAACACATCTTGTCAGCAAAATATACAATTTATTTCAACTTTAAAGATATTTTAGTAGTAGGTCTTATCAGTGGTTTCATGCTATTTATAAGAACCCTGCTCTAGGGCCATGGTCACTAGGCTTAACAAAACAGGAAAATAGAAAATATCATGCATTTTTGACTATTCATCTGAATGATTCTTTTCTTATATCTACTTTTGTTTCTTTTCATGAATTTCTTGGTATATATATATATATATATATATATACATATACATATATCAAGAAATATATATATGTGTATATATATATACACATGCATATATATATTTAATCTCTAGTCATCTGTCCTCTTGTCACTTTAGCCTCTGTATTTTTTCTCAAAATCTGAGATAAATTTTGAAATATTTTCTGTTTTTTTTTCTGTTATGTGGTCAATTTTTTTTGTGTGTAAGCACCTTAAGTTTTTTGATACATAGTATATAATTATCCTTGCAAAACTTGGGACAATTTACAACACACATCACATAAATTAAAACTGATATTGTAATTTTTGTGTTTGTAAAGCAGAAATTGTCTTTTGTCTTAACTCACATTCCTTTAAGTACTTTTTGTGAATAGTTTTTCTTATTTGTTTTCTCATTTTAACTTTTCTTTTGTAGATCTGGGGGGATTGCCCAACTCCCTCATAAGTTGTATGCTTCACAGACTCTATTTTCAAGGCACATCTGGGAAGGATGCTTGATCATGTCACAATTACTCCTTTGGATACGGGTCAACTCTGCCTTCTTTAACGACATGACCCAATCTTGGATCCAACACTGTCTTCTCCAAATCTGCACTTAAGCCCTTGCATCTGGTTGGAAGACGGCATAAGCAAATTTAACTCTCAACTGAAGCTTAAATGTTACATTTATCTTAAATATGTGTTAATGAACTCCTTAGGGATTGTACACCCTACCTTTGCTTCTATTATCACTGATAACTATAATGCTTCTATCTAAATTCAGTCCCCACATGTACACTAAATTCCATAATTACTCATATACTAAAATATATTGCTTCAGCAAACCTTTATTTCTTACATATTTTTTTCTGAAATTCTGTTGAATGTTTTCCATCAGCATGCAAATATGTTTGTATCGCCTGTCTTAAAAACAATACACCCCCAAAACACTTATTTGACTGCTTTTACTCTGTAGTTATGAATTTGTTTTCTCTTCCTTTTCATTGTAAAATTCCCAAAAAGGTTGTCTTTACTTCTTCTTCTTCCATACTCTCCTGAGTGCATTCCAGTCAGGGTTTACTAAATCAGCAATGACCTTAAAGTTTAAACTTACTAGATCCAATAAGCAATTATGTTATTATTTTTCTTGACTTAATTCATAGTGGTGACTTATTCACTTCTTCTTCAAATATTCATTTTTTTAGCTTGTCCTCCAAGACATCACACTCTCTTTGTTTTTAGTCTATCCCACTGATTTCTCCATCTTAGTCTCCTTTAATTATGTTTTGATTCAGTGTTGCAGTAAATTTTCTATGGTGATGAATCTGCAATTTGTAACTCCAGCCAAATTCTATCCATCCCAAACTCCCGATTCGTTTATGTGATTTTCTTACTACCTACCATCTCCTGTTGGTCACTTGATAGCTATCTATAATTCAACATAATCAAAAATAAACTCTTGTGCTTCATCCCGAAACCAGCTTTATCCAAGTTATTTTCTATAAATAATCACAGATGACAACTCTACCATTTCAGTCCAAAAACCTTGGATTGATTCTTTTGCTTCTCTTTGTCTACCACTCCATAAAATGTGAAGATGAAATCAATGTTTGGTATTTAGGGTAAATATAGTCTATGAAGTTGTCCAAAACATTGAGTTAGCAAAAACCATTGCTCTTAGATGGTGTAGATTTAGGCTTCTGCAAACCTTTGGTCACAACATTTTTGCTAACCGACCAGTATATAAACTCCTTTCAAGTGTGTTTCTGTTTGAAAACACTTTAGTCCATTTGCATTGTTGATTCATTAACATTGAACGTGTGAGTCAACAGAACTGTAACTCATGATTGAACTAAGTTTGTCTGACACAGATATCTTCTCCATAAGGCACATCGCTGCCTTCTTGTGCTTAAGAGCTTGAGACAACATGTCAGGCCTATCCTTGGAGACAATTTTAAGCAGCAAATTCACACACATGAAATACCTAAACATATGAAAACCATCGTACCAGATGGACAATGACAAGTCTTATTCACAATATAACCACTGAAACAAGAAAACAGCACATCCCCTATTTGACCTCAACTGGAAATGTGAAGGTTGGGCAACTCAGGTTTTTGTCAGCTCTTCCCATGTCCATGAATGTCCTTGAAAGCACCACCAGTATTGCTATTGTGGTCACAAATGTTAGTCATAGACAAATTTGTAAATATAGAATCTTTGAATAATAAGGATGGGTTATATTTTGAAATGGTACTTTCCAAATATAAGTAGAGTATTTGTGACCATCTGGTCCAAATTATAATCATCTCCCACTTGGATTGTTCAAATAGCCTCCTTTGCGGTTCTTTTTGCTTTTGTCCTTGCTTCTTCACTGTCTGCTTCCAATGCAGCTCCAGATGTAATGGATTGCTTAGAAAATGGGGTGGTGGGGGTGGTGGGGAAAGCAGACAACATTGCTAACTTTATGGCAGAGAAACTTAGATGATAAAAGTTACCGCAATTTTAGAGATGCTAAAATTAGGGGGAAATGTGTTTTCTAGAATTGATAAAACACAATATGCCATGCTTACAATATATTCTTAAATACAACCAAATCTAAAGGATATGCCATGGTTATATCAACATCCAGGTCTTTTTTTACTATTATTCGGGTGTCAATGTAATCCTCTGTGATTATTTTGCCTAAAGAAAGCATAGCTCTTCTCTCATGGCATTGCTATATGCCCCCATCCTGCTTCGAAGTTCTGAGTATCAATTCTTTTTCTTTTGTTCATGCCAGAATCTAGAATTTAGGCATTTAGCAATTGTTTCTAGGAAAATACTTCTTTGCTCATCAATATGCTTTGAAACAATGTCTGTGACTGTGTCTTGTTCCAGTTTTTTATCTCTTTGACTTCAGAATTCTGTGACTTTCTTGTCTTTGTTCTTTTCACAGAACGAACAATAGGCATGCATAATTTTTATTTTTAATGTTAAATCACTTTCTTCTTAGATAAGATATAATTTTGTATCACCAAAATAAAATTCTGTTTAGCACCCTGGGTTGCAGTAGCTAAGAGATTACATACTGTTGAAACTTTCTGGCCAAGTGTTATGGACACTGTGTCAATAGACCTCACTCCTAACACTATCTGAATTATGACTAAACTCATGCGTGTAATTCCCATGTAATAATTTAGTGAAACTCTTTAGACTCCATGTTTAATGCTAGTTTAAGTCAAATGTTACTTTTAATTACATCCCGTAATCTCCATGAGATTTCATTATGATTAACTCCAAAATGCCATTTTGTTAAATGAAGGTGCATTAGTCTACAGAGAGTGTGACATGTACTGCCCCAATTAATGCGTTCCAACTAAGGCAAAGAGGCATAGGGCAAACTGTGATAGCAATCAACTGACTGATAAAAACACAGCTCCCTGCCAATTAAAATCAAAGAGTAACCTACTTAAATCCACATAGAGGTTAATAGACTTCCCGTCTAGAGATTATCTCTTTCAGATGAAAAAGGCTTATTTTATATGACAGAAGTTGAATCTGCTTTTCTTGAACTTATTTGCTTTCTTGTCTCTTTCTTGTTCCCCATCCTCCCTCTCTCTTTCCCGCCTTCCTTTCTTCTGCTTCTTAAAAAAAAATAATAATAATTTATGGTGGTTGACTACACGTGTTTTAGAGTGACTAAGCTTTGATTTCATGCTGTAAAAATACTTACTATTTGATCTTGGACAAATTACTCATCTTCCTGTACCTTAGATTCCTTACCTGCTATTTAATAGTAACGGATAATGTCGTTCTCAAAAGTTTGTTAGGATGTTCAGCTTTAATGCAAATAAAGAGCAGAGCATAATTCTATGGTAACTCCACAGTTAATGGTAAATAAAACATTTTGTCACAGTGGATAGTGCATGAACATCTTCATATGTTTTATTATCTGTATGCTTATTATTATTTAAGATGATGTAATTTTTTTTTGTTTTTTTGGGTTTTTTTTGAGTTGGAGTCTCACTCTGTCACCCAAACTGGAGTGCAGTGGCCGCTCCCGGCCACCACAGCCTCGACCCGCTGGGCTCCGACGATCCTTCAGCTTCAGCCTTCCAAGGAGCTGGAACTACAGGCGTGCGCTACCACGCCCAGCTGATTTTTGATTTATTGTAGAGATGATGTCTCGCCGAGTTGCCCAGGCAGGTCTCGAACCCACGGGCTCAGGCAATCCACTCACCTCAGCCTCCCAAAGCGCAGGATTACAGACTGAGCCACCGAGCCCGGCGATGATGTAATGTTTTATACATTATAAGTTTTATCTTGCTTTAATTTAGTTACTGTCTTATGATTAATTTTTTACAATTTTTTCATTCACTTAAATGCATGTTATGACAAAGTAATGCTAAAATAGATAAAACACAAAAGCAATATAATTTTCATAATTTCACTGAACCATTACACACAATAATAAGTATTAAATACTTATGCCAGAAAACATGTGTAAGCACTTAGCATACATTTTCTTATTATATCCTCACAATAATAAGGTCAACACTAAACACTCCTTGAAGATGTACAGGTGTTCTGAAAAATTCATGGGTTATTTTTCTTTTAAATAAAATGCTTTCTTATTTTTAAATATGTACATAATATTTACAAAAACACTCTCCACTCCAAGTGTTTCCTCAGCACAGCCCATTGCAAAGGTAAAATAAAGTTCTCAAATTTATTTGGTTTACAGGTTTTCTTTTCAAAATAATTTTGAGTCTCATTCAGAAAAAAAGGCAAAAGAGAAATCGTTTATGATCACTAAATAGCTAGCTTGCATTTATTGTACCCTTACTACATGTCAGGTATTCTACTAAAAGTTTTATCCCAAAGTGAGGCCCAAACTTTACCTGTAAACTGACCATTTGTATACCTAACCCTGAATTGTACCCCAAATCTTTAAAGTTTAAAATATATATATATAAAGAAATAAATAAAAACAAGAAAACAGTTTTGCCCATCTTTTCCTCTTTATTCTGGCCAAAGTTCTGTGAAATAACTCTTGTTATTTTCATTGCGTCTATTAAGCATATAAAATGAAGTTCCAAAAATTGGAGTAACATTCCCCAAATTTCACAGCTAGAACACACTTTCAAGTCTAGTTGATTTCAAAGTCCATTGTCTTAAGAATGATGTTGATCGCCAGTCTCAGCTTGTGTTGCCCAAAAAGCAGAACCTAAGAAAAAATTATGTGTTGTGTACATGTTAGGAAGCATAAGAAAGCATTCTAGGTTGTCAATGATTAGACAACAGGCAGTTCCTGTAGTAGCTAATACATCTGCTGAAACAGAGAAGCCCTGGGATACAACTGTGAGTCAAGATGATTGACATGAAGCAAGGAGTTTTGCCCATGAGGTGAATAATTGCGTCTATCCCATCTCTGCCAAAATTCACATGTTGAAATCCTAACACCCAAAGACAATGATATTAGGAGTTGAGACTTTGGGGAGGTGATTAGACCATGAAGGCTGAGCCCTCGTGAATTGTATTAGTGTCCTTACAAAAGAAACATCAAAAAGATCCTTTGTCTTCACCCGTATGTGATAGAGCAAGAACACAGCTAACTATGAGGAATCAGACCCTCACCTGACATATAACTTGATGATGTCGTTATCTTGACCCTCCCAGTCTCCAGAACTATGAGAAATACATTTCTGCTGCGTATAAACCACCCAAGCTATGGCATTTTGTTATAGTAGCCTAAGAAGTTTAAGACAGCTACTGTCAGTGAAATCTGTCAGTCCACACAGGGCTGCTGCTTTGGCAGCTGCAGTGACAGCAGTATCCAGAGATCCGCTTCATATTTCATGGATGAAGCTGATAGTCTCAGAGTCTGAAGTTTTATTTTGGAGAAATCTTAGTTCTCTGGCATACCGGTTGTATAATGATCAACATAAATTGTAAGGGTAAAACATACAGGTGTTTATAACAATAGGACGAAATAATGCTTTAAAGCAGTCATGACTGATAGTGAAGAAGAGATTTTTATAATACAGTTAATCCACATAAAGCAGATAAAATTATCTGAATTAACTACTGAAAACCATAATATTTTGGAAAACATATGTCAATATCAAATTATCACATATATACAATTCACCCTTCCCCTGTGATCTAAGAAAGATACAGTTGCTCGGTGAGCTACAGTGACAACATAGGCTACCCCATTCAATTCACATCGTTTCTTAGGTTACTAAGAAAAAACAGAAATCTATAAAATGGGAAAATGACAGAATTAAGGTATTTGCCTCTTCCTAACACTTGGGTTTGCCTTTTTCTTCCTCCTCCTCCTTTTCTTCCTCCTCCTCTTTCTTCTCTTTCTCCTCCACCATCACCACTACTTGCCTGGGAGAAGCTTACGGTATTATGGAAAAGACCAACAAGTACACTAGGAATTTTTAGGAACTTTTATGAAACACAAGTTTATGAGAACACAGAATGTTAGAAGACTACTCAAAAGGAAACCAACCTGAGCTGGGTGGATTAGAGAAGGCATACTGGAAGAGATAACATGTAAGGTTATAAGCAAGGGAGAAGTTGCTAGACCAGTAAAAAAGAAGGCCAGAGGACTGAAAAACAATGAGAGAGAGAGAGAGAGAGAGAGAGAGAGAGGGAAACTGCACACCATCTAGGGTACTAGAAGGGGAGAGAGTCTGCGAAAGACACTTATCTTCAGGTAAGAAAGCAGAGAAGTGGCCTCTTAGGTGTCTTTCATTGGGAAGACTGACAAACGAAGAATGGACTTTTGATATTTCAGAGTACAATAATGATCTAACCCATAAATAAAGTGGAAATAGTACAAGGGCAAACTGGAAAATATTTGAATATGGGCCTAAACTATAGATCTTATTAGACTAGTTTTATCCAAAAAACAAGCATTGCACCGTTCCACGTGTTTTCCTTACATTAGTTTAAGGCATTTAATCCTGGTAACAGTTCCAGGCATTAGATGCTTTAATATTCCTTTTTTTCCTTGTGGGAAAAAATGAGGGACAGGTAGTTGAAATAATGTGCCCAGGTATGCAGGGTTAATGAGGAATGAACAGAAATTCAAACCCAGAGGCATGACTCTAGAATCTCTTTTCCTAAGTCTTACGCTACTCTGCAGGCCTGGTGGTCCCTTGAGGGCAATATATCACACTTAGCAAATCATATAGCTTTGTTGTATTAGTTCAGCAGTTTCTCAAGTGTAAAGCTGGGTATGACAGTCATCATATATCTGACATTTCTATGTTTCTAGTTGGGGAGGATACATTGTAATCTAGACTTGATTTTACTAATAAAAACACAGCTGACTGAAGAACCGCTTTCATTTAGTCTTCAAAATATCTCAAGTCACCAACTGCTGCAGTTGTATCAAATGATTCTTTCCTTTTGTGGTCCCAAATATCACTTCCACTACCAAAGATTTCTCAGTAACACACATCTGAAGCTCAACTGTAGATCTTTCTGTCATTGAGATCCTTAAGCTGATATCCAGTAAGTATTTGTTTATGCAGAAATTCTAAACAAGTCATTCTGTTAACAGTATAGTTCACTATATAGATGAGAGAAAGAGTTGAAGTATCGCCATCATCTGATTGGTCACTTAAGGAAATTTATTTTGTTGATGATATGCTGGCAGTTGTTGATAAATGTTATAGGCAGCTATTACCCTAGCAGTACCTGTGAGTATCCATTCATCTATTTATCATTGTCAGGGGCAGCAAGAAAATAATGAATAAAGACAGTAGGCTCCACTCATACTTCCTGCCAAATCTCATTCATTTCTCTCTCTCTTTCTCTCTCTTTCTCTATTTTAAACTAAAAATAAATAGTCCTAGGTAACAAGAAAGCGTTCTCAATATTTTTAATAATTTCTCTAAATAGAAATCCAACGATTTGCACTGACAAAGAAACACAGTCTAATACGTGGTGGGGAGGGGAAATGTTTTTGTAGTGTATTTTTCCAAAGATGCCTAAAATTCAGAGTCTATACATAGTATGGAATTTGGTCCTGTATCACCAGAAGACACGGATAAAAAGTCATTCAGAGCAATAGGAATGAAAGACTTTCCCATGTCTCCTTGGCGTGAAACAGGGCAGCAGCAACTTCTGCCCACAGCTCATGTTCTGGGACCCGAAAGACAGAGAATGCGCCATGGAGTTACCAGGTTCTTGGCAGCATTCAGAGCCATCTTAAGTTTCATCCAAACAAAATACATTGGTTCATACACTCACAAAGCAAGTCTACTATATTTAATACACAAATTTTGGATTTTAGGGAAAGTATTTCTTTGGGACAAATTGATGAAAGTTGGATGAGCTATGTAAATGTTTTTTTCTGTTATTACATTCTTTATGGAAACATTAGTTTATTACTCTTTTTCTCATCATGAAGTTACCCACCATAAATAATAGACTCATTGTAATAGAGAGAGTATTTTCCTAACATTCTATAGACAATATTTTTCAGTAATCATACTCATTAGATATGATTAAAATTAGCAAGAGTATAGTCAGCCAGAATCTTGAGTCAATTACACATGGCAGCTTTGCCATTCTCCCAGTGCACGCATAGAACTGCCATTTAACATTGTTAATATTTGGAGTCTTTGGAAAAGCAGCTGCTCTTGAAGGTTAAAGAAAATTACTTTAGTATCTTTTCTAGTAATTTCTGAACAGTGAAATTAATGTAACTTAAGCATGTGTCACTTTTATTACACCGCAAAGAAATAAATATTAATATAAATAAGTATAATTTCAGGAGACTCATCTAATAAAATACACAGAAGTACTTGGTTTGTTATTCATAATATATTTCTTGTTTAGAACTCATTAACATTTATTGTCAAATATGGCTAAATAGGATTTATAAATTTTAAATAACTTACAGCTTGAGAAATTTCATCTTCAACAAGAGTCTTGATGAAGTTTAAAATTCTGGGAACATTAACTAATAAATTATTTTAAAGTTTTATTAATTTATTTTAGCTCCAATGACTTAGAAGTAGTCATCTGAGAAATGAGAATTGCTTATCTAGTTTTTTTAATTTCTTTGTGATACTAAGACAAATATGCAAAATATGCTAGCTTGCTGCATTTTTGCCTGAAACTAAATGATACCAAGTTATGATCATTTTTCCTTTATTGTGTTTCTATATTCAAGTAATACAATTCAATACAGCAAATAGTATTTAGTACATAATCATTATTATTATCTGAGGCAGTGGTCCCCAACCTTTTTGGCAGCAGGGACTAGTTTCATGGAAGACAATTTTTCCACAGACCAGGGGCAGTTGCGGATGGTTTCAGTATGATTCAAATGCACTACATTTATTGTCCACTTTATTTCTGTTATTATTATGTTGCAATATACAATGAAATAATTGTACAACTCACCACTGTTTTCCTGCAACTAGACTGTCCCATCTGGGGGGTAATTGGAGACAGTGACACCCAAAGTTTGTTGCTCATGTCCAGTCTGCTCCATAGTTTCATTTTGGTTGCTGTCATTGCAGAAAAACCTGCTTCACAAAGATAGGATGTTGGAAATCGAAATGAGCTTTTCAGTGCTGATCTGACAGGAGGGGGATCTCAGGTGGTAATGCCAGTGATGGGGAGTGGCAGTAAATACCAGATGAGGCTTCACTAGCCAGCCCACTGCTCACCTCCTGTTGTGAGGCCTGGTTCCTAACAGGACACTGACCAGTACCAGTCTATGGATCGGGGATTGAGTCTCCTGATCTTGGATCTTTTACTTCAGCAAGTAGTCCTTAAACCCCTTAAGGTGATAAGAACCCATGTGAGTCAGACATTACAGGACTGTACTCAATAAAGCATCGTGAGCCTCTGATGGAGGTGCAGCAAAATTAGCACACAGACACCATACACAACACACATACACACAGAGAACATGCATACACAGAGAGAATATGCACACAACACAGAACACACATACACACAGAACATGCACACAATACACACAACACACATATACACAGAGAACATACACACAGACCATACACATAACACACATATGCACAGAGAACATATATGCACACACAAAACATACACACACCACACAACGCACACACATACCACAGAAGCATCAGCAGTGACCAATATTGCAAATACTCCAAAAATAATTTTATATCATGTATTCTATAATATTTTTTTAAGCCAAGCTATTACGAGGACTACACATTAGATTTATATTATTTTCACATCTTTTTTATCTTAAACCTTCCTCTTCAACATGATATAGTATAAGTTAGGAAAAACATAATGCATAAATAATATTATGATTTCTGATGAGATTTATTTAAATCAAGATTCTGTGGATGAAGCGTGTCAAATGTCTCCAACCACTACCGCAGGCCTTAAACAGTGACTCCCGTGGAAGACAGCTCAGTACAGGTGGTCCTTTTTTTATTTTTTGACTGATTTATAATATATTCTTTCAGTTTTCAAAAATAATATTTTTAAAGAGTAAAAGTCTACAGTTTAAAATAAATACGTATACACTGTGAATAGCTATCTAATTACCTTCATGATGAATAGAGTTTCTGTTCTCTGATTTTGTGAATCTTGTATGTGCAGAAATAACTTTTAATTATCAACACTGAATGATTGATAGATTTAGTCATGTTTCTCTTACCAAATACTGTGAGCAGAAGGTCTTTTGGCAAATGCTTTATTTTTGTATGTAAGGAACACCATCTGGTTCTAGATAGCACTCAATTTGCATCCCAACTAGCCAGCTACTAGCTGTGTTACCTTCTCTCTTAATTAATAAATACTTCAAATCCACACTATCATCTGTGTCTTATGCAATTTATGGTATAAATTTAAGGTAAGATAGTGCCTGTTTATAGCTATTGTCTTGGTTTACCTATTGATAACATCCCCCTTCTCAACCTCTGTACTCTCAAAAGTGTCTTGGTTTGTGTGACAATTTATACAATCACCTTACAAACACACAATGCATGCATAACAAGCACTCTACAGGAGCTCCTAGTGGTCAGAGTGGATTTCTGAGGGGTGATGGTACTTTTCCAGTTTCTTAAAAAATTGGAAGGGCATTGAAGGCAGAGGAAACAAGTTAAGGCAAACTTAGGCACATTAGAGGAAATATTTGTGTTCAGGACGCTCCTTGGCAGGAAACAGAAATACATGGAGGGAACAGAGCAAAATGAAGTTTGAAATTCCATAAGGCGAGATAATGAAGTATGGTGCTTTATGCCAAAATAGAGTGGCTCCTGAAAGTTAGACGAAACCATTGGAAGATTCTAGCCAGGATTGCAGCTGTAGACAGTAAGTCCTACCAGTTCTCTCTCTCTCAAGCCTTTCTGATTATATCTTCTTTTTACACGGTTAACATTTTCACCCCCAGACACCATTACTGTCACATGTATCACTACAGCAGCCTCATACCTGGCACTCTTGTCTCTCACTTGCTCCACGTGACAGCCAGACAGACTCCTGCCTGTGCTAAGAAGTCATGCCTCTGCTAAAACCTTCCAGTGAATTTTATTGCCACAGTTGAAAGAAAATGATAACTCTCAGCTGTCCCTGTATGATCTGTCCCCTTGTTAAAGTCTCCAACTTCCTCCATTTTTCTACCAACCTCTTTTATTTTCCTCTTAGCACTTATCACTGCATGAATTATCTCATTTTAAAGTGTGTTTGGTAATCTATTATGAAAGAAATTCAAGAGAAGAAAAATCTTGTGTCATTTCTCATAGTTCCTATAATGGAGCAAACATTGAAATGTAACAAGAATTCAAACAGTGAAGATGTTCAACTCATTTTATAAGTTTCGTAATGATTGTCGTCTAAATGATAAAAGATTGTTAAGCACACTTTAAAAATTTTCTGTGAATTCTTTCATAAACTATCCTGAATGGAGATGTGCAATACATATTTGACAACAAAACAAATATAATTCTTAAATACATTGATGATCATTTATTTCATTTAGTATTATTTATTCTATCATATAGAAGTAGGTTTTTGTGTGTGTCTGTGAGGGAAAGAGAGAGAGAAAGAAAGAGAGATTGCTGTTGAAATTTCTTATAAACAAGGCCAATATCTATATATGATTTTCAATAATTGCAGGCATGTAAGAAAAAAGGAAACAAAAAATTATCTCATATGTCTAAAACACAGTAATATATATATATGTATGTAATTGTATATTCCGATCTTCCATTAATATATCTATCAAGGATCTGTAGATAGAAAGTTCCTCTAGAATCTGTTTCTTAGACACGAAAATTGATGAATCAGTTTGTGGTTTTTTTAAAAAAAGAATCTGTATCAAAATTTTAAAACTATTTTTGATTTTTGACATAGAAATTTTAATGTCTTATTCTTAAATAATTGAAAATTACATAAAAATGTTGCTCAAATATATATTTTAAGTGTAATTTCAATAAGAATGAAAAAATCTCCAAATGTCTTAAAATAGGGAAAAGACTAAATATATTATAACACATTGAACAATAAAATATTACATATGTATAATGCAAAGATCTACCAAACTTTTTAACACAATGTGAAAATATTTATGAAATATATATGTGTATATGTTTATATTTTCATATGTGTTTATGTATTAATATTTGTATCTCTCTTCATAGAAAGAGAAATAGGAGACCAGAAAATAAATCTACCAAAATGCCTATAATATGCATATTTTTCACTTATTCACCTCTCTGAAATATGGATGAATTTTACAATTAGTTGGATTTTATAATCACTGCCAGTTGGTTGAAGTCATGACATAAAAGTGTGAAAATCTTCCTTAGAACCTTCTAGTAAAATTACGAAGCTGTCAGCACCAATGCTGCTTAAATTTCATAAAATAAGTCTTAGTGAGAGATTAGATCAAAGCTTTTTTTTCCCCATTACACTTTTATCCAGATTTTAAAATTTATGATTTTTGTAAAGACAAGAAATATATTAATAAATGCTATAACAGAACATACAAGAAAATGAAATGAAGGAGGAACTTGTCATCTTAATATGGAAATATAAAGTCCTTCTAAAAGATCAGAAATAATGTCATTTTATCTGTATTGAAGACAAAGGTTGGCATATAAACAGAATAACAAATTAAATTTTGGAAAATTGAAAAGTGAGGAAAAAGAATGGTACTATAATCCCATTTTTAAAATTGCTTTTGAGAAAGTTAGTTATATAGCATAAATAGAATTTAAAGCAGTTAAGCCAATAAACTTTGAACTTTGAATAACGCTTATTATTTACAATCATGGCTAAACCACTGCTTTCTCTTATATTCAGCTATTTTCATTTTAAAAATCTGGTGACACCCACCCCATCAAGTTTGGGAAAGTGTGTAAATTAAATCCCAGATGTGAAAGTTTTTTTGTAATACTAATTGTACAGGTATGCATATTATTTCTTTTGACTTTCTCTTGTTATAATATTTGAAGTCATTAAATTAATAAATATTGTAGGGAAATTATCTAAATATTGTAGAATATTATAAAACATGTATTTGAATATGACTTCTGAGTCCTAAAAACTGAGAACATTTTGGGTCTTGACGTCTTCACCATGGGAAATGCCAGATTTTTTTCTTTTACAAAATTTTATGGAGTAACCATGGTACCAAAATTTGCCCACCGTAAATGTACAATTCAATTAGTTTTGCTGAATTTATAGAGTTGTGCAACCAATACCATAATCCAATTTTAAAACATTTCCAGCAATCTAAAAATTTTCAACTTGTCCATCTGCAGTCAATTTTCATTTTTACTCTATTCATTAATCTCCTTTCTCTGTCTCTGTAAGTGTGCCTTTTCTGAACATTTCATATATATGGAATCACGCAGTATGTGACTCCTTTCAGTAGATAAGGTCTTCAGATTGGTACCTAGTTTTATTGCTATGATTTCATTTTGTTCCTATACTGTGTATGTTTGGCCATTCATCAGTTTAATGGACATTTGAATTATTTTCAGGTTTGGGCTATTATGTTAATGCTACTACCAAAGTTCACAAATGTGTCTTTGCATGGTTTTCCTTATTTTGGTAGATTTCTATGAGTGGAATCATTGTCCTGTATGGTAAGTTTACATTAAAATTTTTGCGAAACTGCCAAACTGTTTTCCAAAGACTGTTCCATTTTGCATTACCACCAGAAAAACATGAGGGTTCCAGTTTGTGCACATCTTTTCTAACAATGGGTATTTTCGGTCTTCTTTTATGATAGTCACTCTAGTGGGTGCGTGGTGGTATCTTACTGTGGTTTTAATGTGCATTTCTCTCATGACTAATGACGCTGAACATCTTTTAATATGCATGCTAATCATTTATATATCTTCTTTAGTAAAATGTCTTCAAACTCTTGGCTTACTTTAAGGTGGTTGTTTGCTCATTATTGAGTTGAAAGCAATCTTCATATATTCTGAATGCAAGGTTTTTATCATATATTTGCTTTGAAAACATTCTCTATCAGTCTGTGGCTTGTCTTTTCCTTAATGGTATCTTCTAAAAAATTATACCGTGAAGTCCAAACTTTTAATTTTTTAAAAATGAATTCTCATTTTCATGATGAATCTAAAAAAGGTTATCTTAACCCATGAGTGTGAAGTCCTTCTCTTATGCTATTTTCTAGAAGTTTTATAGTTTGATCTCTCTAGGTCTATGCTTCATTTTTTTTTATGTTTGGAATATCATTATTATCATTATTATTATTTGCCTATGTTTTTCTAAGAATCAGATTATTGTGTTGCCTTTTATTTAAAGTCAGAAAATATTTTTTATATAAATTCTATCTAGTCCATTAAGGCTTTTTTTATTTTATAGAAAAAAGTTTTACATTTTTTTTTTCTTTTAGTTCATGATCCATTGTGATTGGAAGTTGAAGTTTTCCACCTAATTATTTTAGTTGAGTCATTCCCAATAATTAATTTTAATTATATTTCACTTCAAAAAATTGAAAAAACACTAGAAAATACAATCATAAGATTTTTATAGACCCCCCAAAAGCCCAAATTGCAAAAATAATCTTAAGCAAAAAGAATGAAGCTGAAGGTACCTCGTCACCTCACTTCAAATTATACTACAGGCTATAGTAACCAAAATAGCATTGTACTTGTATAAAAACATTCATATAAATCAATAAAGCAGAATAGATAACCCAGAAATAGTGCAACATCCCTACAGCCAACTAATATTTGACAAAATCAACACAAATATTCACTGGAGAAAGGACATTTTATTAAATAAATGGTACTGGGAAAATTGGCTAGGCATATGTAGAAGAATGAAACTGGACCCATATTTCTCACCACATACAAAAATTAAATAGAGATAGGTAAAATACTTAAACATAGGATCCTGAGATAGCAAAAATCCTAGAAGAAAACCTGGAATAATTCTTCTGGATATTAGCCTAGGCAAATAATTTATGACTAAGTTCTCAAAAGCAGATACACAAAACCAAAAATAGACAAATGTGACTAAAGTTAGTTAAACAAAAGTTTTCTGCACTGCACAAGAAACAGGCAACAGAGTAAACAGAGAACCTACAGAATGGGAGAAAATATTTGCAGACTATTCATCTGACAAAGGGCTAGTATTCAGACTCTACAAATAACTGAAATAACAACAAAACTAATATGCTGTGTTATTTAGACCGTTTTTAAAATGTTTTATCACATTGAATTATATTGAATGGGAGCAATTGTAGCGTTAACATGAAGCATATGTGTTAAGGTGTGTCTACTCTATCGTTCCAATTTTAATTAATGAGAAATTTTAAAAATCAAATAAAATGTTTAATTTAGACATAATAATTATTTGCTGACATTAACGTAATTCCAATGCTTCTGATTCTTAATTACATGAAAAGCACAAAGTACAATCTTTACACATAGCATTCTTTAAATTTTTCTCATTAAACAAGAAAACAGCTGCTAAATATTTTTTTTAATCAGCAAGAAACCTTGTGTTATTTTAACAATCAAATCTATATAATGGATTAGAGTAGCCATTTTATGTATAGGGTCAATGGACCATTGTGGATCTGCAAATCTCATTTATGCTGAAAATACAAAATCCAATAGTTAAAACTACAGTCACATCAGCATAAATCAAAGCAGTGGCACTGGGCAACCCCTTCGGGTCCTCTCCCACTGCAGAAACTTTTCTGTCCTCTCAATAAATCCTGCTTTCTCAAAAAAAAAAACAGTGGCACCAAACTACATATATAGTCAATGCATTCTTCATTACCCTATACTTGCAGTGAAATTTAAAATTCTAGCTAAATTATAGTTTGTGTACATTCCCTAAATAATGAATTAAAACTATTATTCTTTTACATCTCTGCCACTGATCCATGCATTTTTAATATTCTGGGTTATCAAATAGAAAACATGTACAAAGTACTTGAAGGCTGAGTACCTATTATGATGATTGTCCCAAAGAAGAGGATTTGTGGACTACCTTCAGTTGCTAGTTGAATTAGCCATTTTAAAAAAATGAAATGTAACTTTTATTTGAAGAATAAAAGAAAAATAATATAATTAGTTAGACTTGGGATTTGACAGATATTTTTGGGAAAATTAAAAATTGAGATACCGAGATCTTGGCCACATATATTACTTTTAATACAATTTGAGCTCTTGAGTAAAATTTAAATTTCAGAAATCTTATATCTTCTACAGTGAACTTGGCAATTTTAAATACTTACATTTTTTAATGAGATGGGCAGTAACATAAATAAATGTGAACTTTTAGAGATTTTATACTGTGCAAAAATTTGGAAGATTTTTAAAATAAGGCATGACGTTACTAAACTATTCATAGGTTTGCAATTTATTCAAATTGAAAAACAGACTGGCAAATTATAATGTAAAAGAGTACTAAATTTCATTAATAAAGTTTCAGATTCCATTTGCAATTTTTTTTTAATATGGAGCGCTTCACAAATTAATTAATTTTGAGTAAATGATCACTGGTTAGATTTTGGTGGAAAGCAAAGAAGTATATTCACAACAACTTGAAAATGCAATTCCTAATTTTACACCACATATCAATAATAGGACAGATTTTCTCCAAATGTTCCACTAAAACAATATATAGTATCAATATAAGAAAATGCTTTAAATTATCATGACCTTAGACTTCTAAAAATTAGGGAGAACTACAGCATTGTATCTTGTATTCTGCTAACCATGGTAAACAGATTGGTGAGGGAAGTTGCATTCTGTCCCTTCAGTGCTAGCTTACAATGAGGAGGTAAGGATAGAGGACAACAGAGAGCATAAAATATTTATGTAGTGCCACCTGTTTTGCACATTTGGGAAATCAATATTTTAACAGTCGTATTTTACAATACCCAGGATCATGAGTCTACTGTGCTAAGAAAAAAAGAGTTTATAGAAGTGGAGGCTGAAAACACCAAGTGTATAAAACTTCTTAAAAGTATACATCCTGGAGTTATAAAGATAGCAAAAACATAGCAAAATAGCAAAATCTAAACCAGCAATGATCTTGCTTTTGACCTCATATACATTAAAACTCTCTTTTTCAAGTTTTTAAAAAAACGTATGGTATTTGATAACCTTCCAACAATGTTATGTAAAATAATATCATATTGTGTAATTTAGACCATTTTAAAAATCATGGTTGAAAGATAAATACTCAGATTGTATAAAGAGCATTATTTTTCAAGAATCATATGGAGACCACATTTTGATCGGAATATTTTATGTTTAATACAACTTTTCATGTTATTTTTCTGATGTTTTATATAGATCAAGCTACACAAAACATATATAAATTTACTTGTTGAGTGAATTTATATTTACTTGCAATATAAAATATAAAATTTACTTGTTGAGTGAATTCAAATTTACTTGCAATATATATAGTGAAATATCTTCTGTGATATATGTGATTTAAATAATATATAATTATGTGGACATTTATTTTTTTATTCTTGAAACGCATAATTTACCATTTATTCTATTTTCCAAGTGTGTGTAAAACCCTATAAGGAAGAATACAGAAATTTCAACTAATTAATAAGTTTAAGGATAAGTATGTTGACATATTATTACTAAAAGTTAGACAATTGACATAAATATGAAAAGCCTATTTTATGGAGAAAGGATATGGCAAGTACATTTCAATTTTGTACAAAATCTAATATATCACTGAATAATTATGTATTTCCTTTTTCTTATTAAAGATGGTAGTTGTTTTGTCCAAATTTCCCTAACTATACATTTTTTTTGAGTTTTAACAAATGTATAATCATGTTAACTGCCATTTTGATCAAGATACAAAAAGAAATGTGATCAATATCACCCACTCCAACCCAATTCCTTTACACTTCGCACTCAAGCCTTCCCCACACTGCCAGCTCCTGTCAACCAGCAATCTGTTTTCAGTTCCTGTAGTTTTTCCTTGCCTATAATGTCACATAAATGGTATCATATAATGAAATTTGATAATATGTTCAAATCTTGTAGTTTTCTAAGTTTGTTATCTTTTATTTAGCATAAATCATTTGAGATTTATGCAGGCGATTGTGTATATCAAGAGTTGTAATTTTAATATTGAGTAATACTCAATTTTGTAGGTATACCAAATTTATTTAACTATCTACTAGCTGAAAGAACTTTGTGTTAGTTACAATTTCAGAGCAGTTACAAACAATGACACTATAAACATTTCTGTACAGGATTATTCATAGACACAAGTGTTTACTTGACTAAATGCTTGTGAGTGAGGGTGTTTCTGGGTTTTATTAATTTATATTATATTTTTGGTAATTTTATGTTTAACTTTATGGGACCATCAAACTATTTTGCAATGCAACTTTGCCATTTTGTATTTCTCCAAATATTGTATAAGTGTCCTGGGTGCTCTGCATATTGATTCACTTGAGATTTCAAATTTTATTTTTTAATTATCATTTTAAGCACTTACATGCTTGTGTAGTAATCTTATTGTTTTATTTTGCATTTTCTGTTGATAAATTATGTTGAGCGTCTCTTTTGCTTTTTGCTGTCTTTATGTCTTTTTGGTCAAATTTCTATTCAATCATATTGCCAACTTTCAATTAAATTAGGTATTCTTATTATCAAGACTTGAAAGCTATTTATGTATTCACTCTTAGGCTATGGCTTAACTCTTTATTCCTTTAATGATGTTTATCAAATAGTATTTAAATCTGAAGAACAATATATCTTTTTTTCTTTTATAGACAGTGCTTTTAGTGTTGGTTCCAATCAATATTTTCATAAATGAGAATCCAATATTTTCTTCTAAAATATTTATGCTTTTTGGCTTCATATTTAAGTCAAAGATCAATTTTCAATTATCTTTTGTATACACATTTTAAAGGGAACATCTTTGTGACTCCGGGTAAGACAAATATTTTTTACATGTAATTCCAGGAGCATCAAAGAAAAATTGATACATTTAAGTTCCTAAAAATTAAAACATTCAGCTTTTCCCAAGACAATTCAGAAAAACAAACAAAGCACAGATAGAAAAAAATTTGCATATAATATAAATATATCTGATAAATAACTTGTATCCAAAATATGTAAAAACTCTCAAAACACAATAATAAAATTAAAAAGCTAATTATTTCTAAAAAGTACACAGAAATCTAACTATTGTACTGATAGTATAAAAATCTGACTACTCATCAAAGGTATACAAAGAACACATAAGTATATGAAAAAATTATCAATATCATTGAGAAATCTAGTTGTCCATCAACAGTAAAACATACACAAATTGTGTGTCTGTGGTGTGGTGTATATGCGATGGAATACTAGTTAGCAAGCCAGAGAAAAAAGGACAACGTAGCTGACGTCATTTATACACATTTTAGAAAATAAGAACTAATTTATAGTGGTAAAAAACACAGCAGTAGGTGCCTGGTGATAGAAGTGCAGAGGACGGGATGGAGAGGCATTATGGAGAGTTCACAAAAGGGAATGATAAACTTTTGAGGATGATAGAAATGTTTACATGTCAACTGTGGCTGTGGTTTAAGAGCTATATACATATGTCAAAACTTACTAAAGTCTGTAATGTCAACATATACAGTTTATCATTTGATAATTATCCCACAATCAATTTATTTTAAATTGAAGCTTAAACAATAAATGAATACACTTTTTTGTCCGTATGCACTTAGACAATTCTTATCACAGTGAGCTCAGAGGCCTATTAAAAATAAGGCAGGTAATTTGCTCATCTGTTTAATAATTTCAAGTAATTTCCTATCTCAGTCAATGACCTTCAGGGTTCTAAAAATGTCTTTCACCATTGGCTCCCCAAATACTGACCACTGGGAGTTTGGAGAAATTGAGATATTTTTGTGTTCGTCATAATGTGAAGTTCTACTGGTCCTTAGTGGATGCTACGGGTTCTACAATGTTCAGGAAAGTTTCACAAAATGGTTTGTTCCACATTCTGCATAACTCTTGAGTTTCCTGCCTGGCATTTATCAAAAAAGTATTGAACTTGAAACTCTACTTTTTATTCTGGATAAACACTAAGTATTCTTTTACAGTTTAAATATAAAGTAAATATTTTAGGAATGCAAATCACATGAACATGCCCAAAGGTTTTGTTTGTGTTATTGAGGTTTTTTATTATTTCAAAATTTGCTTAATAGAAAGTAAAACTAGACATCTGATGTATTTTAATTACCAGCACAAAAGACCTGCATTAGTTCTGTATTAACAGTGATCACATTCACATTTATTCTACACGGAAATGCAAATATCTGACTCCCTAATCACCTCTTCTAGAGTAGCCTGAGCATTCAACCCATTGAAACTCCAAAATTCTATTAAAATTTTACATTAATTTTTTTAATAGTGATGTCAGGTGTTGCAGGTTGGGCTCTCAAGAAACATACTGACTTGGAATTTAAGATGCAGGCTTGTATTACATAGTATCCTTTATATCCAAATCTGTCAAAAGAAAGAAAAGAACATCAGATTGAACAGAGGGAGAAGCAAATCTGCAATGCAGACCTAATGGCAACTCACCCATGGCCTCAAAATAACTGGAACTAAAATATTCCTTCAGCATTAGGCCTAATTTAGCTAGGATGTCCAGGCCTTTATCAATTATTTGACATGGACTGCCTCAGTAGCTGCATATAAAGAGTACTGTCTTAAGTTCAACATACTGTGCAAAATATTCAATTCTTTGGCTCTCAATGGCGCTCAACATTTTCTCATACAGGGTGGAGAGTTCCAAGACTCAGGTTTATCTACTTTGAATAAACAGATTAACAGACACTCGAAAAACAAAACAAAACAAAAAACTTTGAACTATTTAGTTACTAATGCATGGCTTCTAAGCCAGTGGAAAATCTTGTGGGTGAAGTTCTCTTCCAGGCAGTGGCATAAAAATGGTAGGTAGGGTTACCTCTGTGGCTGTATACTTGTGAGTAGGCAACCACATATTCAGAAAATTAGGTTAGATTTAGAAGTAATCTTTGCCTCTGATTGAGTGTGCTAATTTCATTTCAAAATGGAAGTTTCTGGAGTTTGTCCTAACTTAAGAACTTTTAACACTATTGTGAAAAGGTTGTGATGGGTTAGGAAGTCATATCTTTTGTTGTTGTTTTGAGATGCTTTATCTCAGGAAAAACTTAGCAGAGGGATTTCAATTTTTGATGTTAGGAGAGAGTCCTTAAATCAAAAAGCCTAGAGGTTTGTGGAAGCAAAACAAAACAAGATGACAAAAACAATATTGTTGCCAAAGGCTTCTGTCAACTGTGAAATTAGTCATAAATATCTAAAATTTCATGAGCTTTAAGGGATAGAGAGGATCCAAAGTCTGGCTTTTTTGTTGGTAGTAGGTCACTTTACAGGGGTTTTTATATTCAAGGGCTCCCATTCAATTTTGCATGTAGGTGAGTTACTTGGTATGAAGGATTTAGTTAATTTTCCAGGTACTAAATATACATCTGATACATTCAAAGAAACTATCTTCTTTAGAGTCGCTGTCTGCCAAGTCTATCGGTTTCTTTCTTAATAGGTATTAAAATTTTACACCCACGTTGCATGACCTTGTGTTGTGTTCTCATTTCTGAATAGATAGTACTTGGAAAGCATAAAATCTGGAGCAAGATTTTTTTTCTTATTCCTTTTTATACCTTTTCTACTGGAGGTGGCAAATGTAAAAATCTTATAAATATGATTAAACATTTGGACACCAACTAGCAATTCATAAAGTGCAAAAATTTTTCCAACCCATTGATGGATTTTTTAGGATAATTAAAATATCTCTGGGGAAGGATTAAAGTATGTATTGCATCCTATTCTTGAGGGGGACATAACTGATTTTTGTCTTTTGGATGAGTAAAGATAAAAAAACATTAGCAAAGTAAAAGGCTGTATCCGACAGCCAGTAGAGGCAGCAAAATATTCAGTTACTGTAGGTTCAGCAATGATCATGTTCTTGTTAAAGCTTTGGTAATTTACAGTGCAGTGTCAAATAGCAATGGCTTCCAAAAATGATGCCTAATACCCAACTTCTAATCTTGTAAGAGGATGGTATTCTTTTATTTTTTTTCTGGCATTAGTCCATTATATGCCTTTGGCAGCTGTAAAAAGTATGAAAGTTCTTGGCCATTCATTTGGGGTGACCATTCTAGAAAATATAGTGGACATGTTCAAACACTATATTCACACACTTGCTTCTGCAGAATAGTTAAATAAATCATATGTCATCTTTTAAAAAGAACAAACATAGGTCATGCAAATGATAACGATAATATTAATAATAATGACTAATATTACAGCTATGACTGTAATCTTGTGGGTGAAATACTCTTCCAGGCAGGTGGAATGCATAAAAAAGGTAGGTAGGGTTATCTCTGTGATTGTGTACTTGTGAGCAGGCCACCACAAATTCAGAAAATTGGGTTAGCTCACAAGGGTATTTATCCACTTTTTGGACAAATAATTTTAAAACGAGTTTTAACATTACTGTTTGTCTCCATTTCTGGCCTCTTACTGTAGAAGAAAAATCAGTTCTGCATTTTCACACTAGCCTATCACCTTATTAATGTTTCTGCCTAGCAGAAGGTACCAAATCCATTCCCAACAAAAAGTGAGTTAACTTCACTTTTGTTTTTCACTGTCATTGTAATCATTGTAGCTTCTAGTTTAGTTCAAACAAGTAATATACATAATTCCATGTTAGGATCCAATATATTTTGCATAAGAGTACATAGACATGAGTCACTATTATTTTTGCCATGTGCCATTAATGAAAAGGCACTTACTGGAGAAATTCAGAGGCAAGAAAGTGCCTGAACACTAGTGTGATCTTGAAACTCTAAGTATCCTACAAAAAGATTAGTTGGGACTGGATATACCTGGAAAATCAGGAAAGAATGTCAGAAGAGATTGTAAACTATTATCATTTACATGTTTGTAGGAGACTTGAAAGGAGGCAGGAACGTGTTCAGCCTGGAAACATGTGTTCAGGCAGGAAATATGTGATCAAAGAGAAGACCCTAATGCTGGTATCGTCCAAAAGTCTTATGCTGTTCTGCTTACCTGTTTTTTATCAAGTTCCCAAAGATAACTCCAGCACCTTTCCAATATGCCTTTCATTAAAGCCACATTAATGCATTTATGAAATACTTATCATAGGGATGCTTGTAAAATGTCAGTAGGAGAGAAATAAACTGAAGGTACAATGTAGAGTTTCATTTTTAAAATCAAGGTATATCTTAACAATGGACCATCTATCTTCTGCCACCTAACTGCTTACATAATTACTATTACTATGTGAAGTTATAAAAGAGAAACAAGGCTCAGTGAAGTGTGCCATCTCTCTTTCATATAAGTAGCTAGAAATAATAGATAAGGAGGTGACAAAGGTGCACACTTGTATAGAAAATATCAAAATATACCTGAAATGTAGCTGCATCTGAAAAAAAGGGTAAGAAATGTGAATGTGGGGGGAAATGTTTATTTCATTGAATATATTTTCTGTAGTATGGATTTTTTTTTTAACTAAAGCACTTTTCTTAGGCCAAGTATGGTGGCTTATGCCTATAATACCAGCATTTGGGGAGACAGAGGCAAGAGGATTACCTGACCCCAGAGTTTCGAGATCAGCCTGGGCAACTTGGCGAGACCTTGTCTCTACAATAAAAATTTAAAAAAGGGGGCAACCCCTTCAGATCCCCTCCCACTGTGGGAGCTTTTCTGTTCTCTCAATAAATCCTGCTTTCAAAAAAAAAAAAAAAAAATTAGCCGGGTGTGGTGGTATACACCAGCTACTTGTAAAACTGAGGCGGAAGGATAACCTGAGTCCAGCAGGTCGAGGCTGCGGTGGCTGAGAGTGTGCCACTGCACTCCAGACTGGACAACAGAGTGAGACTCCAACTCAAAGTAAACAAGTGAATGAATGAATGAATAAATAAATAGAATAACAAATAAATAAAGTGCTTTTTAAAATGAAAATAATAACCCACCACTGCTCAAATCTTATTTCTAATATTATTCCTCAATAAATATAACCAAAGTTTCATGAAGAAATAGCTAGTTAAAAGGTTGGGACATGAGAAATCATAAGAGAATGTGAAACGCTTTGCTGCACCAGGAAATAAGGAAGTTCACAGTGTTGGGGAGTATTTACAGGGGCATAAGATCCACCTTAAAGAATTTTCCATGTCTAAAGCAATGAAATATGAGCAATAAAATAAGTCATGTAGCATTGTATAAAATAAATACCCATTAATTCATACAAATACAAATCAATGACTGCATAAATAAATAAAATAGGGGGAAACAGTCAAATCTGTGCAAAAGAATCTACATAGATTCTCTCTCCTCACGAATGAGGAACATATTTCTCTTTTCTTTAAGGGTAGACTGCATGAAGTGACCAACTTCCAAGAAATACAGTATGAAAATGGTGTAAAAAAATAGTAATTTTACAGTGGAGAAACATAGCAAACGCTATGTTATCCTGATGAAGGTTAATATCAACAGTGATAAGTGATGTTGATAGCATGCACTTTTGATGTAATGTGATGAGAAGGGTGCTTTACCTCTGTGATTTTCCTCCTTCCAAATTTATAATTCTAGTCTAGCACTGAGAGGAAAATACTAGACAAACACAAGTTGAAGAACATTCTATAAAACACCTTATTAGTACTTCTTAAAACTGTCAAAGTCATCAAAAAGTCTGAAAAAATATCACAGAAGTCCCTACAGAGACATGACAACTAAATGTAATGATGTGTCCTAAATGGGATCTTGGAACAAAAAAGAACATTAGCTAAAAACTAAGGAAATCTATATGAAATATGAGTTTTAGTTAATAATAACATATCAATATGGATTCATTGGTCATGACCAAAGTATTATATTAATATAAGATGTTAATAAGAGGAAAAGCTGGGTGTAGTCTATACAGAAATTCTCTAGACATACTTTGCAAATTTATTTTAAAGAAAAAACATATAAAAATAATATTAAACCCTTTTAAAATGTCAATATTGTTATAAACAAAATTATATCATATTTTATTTTTAACATTGTCATTGAGTTTTATTGTATAGTTACTGAATGAAACAAGCACAGGAAGCATAAATTTATCTCGCTGGTTTGTTATAAGGATGAAATTGTACCATAAAGGACATTTATATTTAGCACTTGATATCCTCAAAAGAAAAGGAATCTAAATTGTTGTTAGTATTAACTTTGGAACCAGGAAAAATGGGATTTAAATTTGGCTTCAGTCCTTACTAGTTGTGTGGAAAATTGGAGTTAATTATTTCACTTTTGTAAGGAGATTACTTTCAGTTTTGTTTTTAGTTAGGAGTCCCTAAGCTGTCTCAGTCCATGGAATATCCTATGCGATATTTTTGGAGATTAGATACTGAGGCTTACAGGAGTCTCCAACTCAAAAAAAAAAAAAAAAAAAAAAGAGTGAATCCAATCACATTGTTTGAATTCTCCAGTTAAGAGGGTTGGTGGAAGCATTATCATTCTGTTCTGGTGCTCACTGCTGTGACACTTAGGAAACCCTGCTTCCTCATTCTGGTGATAAGTACACCCAGAAATATAAAGGAATGAACACCTTTAGGGAAACTCTTGACCTTTAGTACGTAGGAGCCCACAGATGAACAGTAGCCAGCTCAACACAATCTTGGGTTAACTTTCTTTCCTTCCCTGTTTCACTATCTCCACACCATTCCGTTTTCCAATTTAAAATTATATTTTAAAATAAATTAGTTCCCATTTTTCATTTATAAAAGTTTAACATATATTTCCCTCAAATATTTTTGACTGAATATTAATATATTTGAAGAATGAAAATTGGTAGTAATAAAGTAAGAAAAAGTTACATATATATGGTTTATTCCTCTGTTTAAATGTTTTTAATAAAATCTATCAGAAAGATTCATAAAAGAAAGATGACTAAATATTATCGAAATAAGTTTTTGCAGTTTGTTAAAAATGAATTCGTGTTTCCCTCAAGACTTGCTCAAAATATGGCATTTTATCCTTCAGCAGAACATATTGCATTTAATTCAAAATATGTATTTTCTTTTTGCTATAATGTCTTACACAACTGACATTTGATGCTGATTTTCTTGTGCAGCAGCCATATTGTAGAGAATATACTATTTGTTTTGCAATACAGCCACTTCACAGATGAGAGGTTTAAAGTAAAAGGTTAAAAGTCTGAAACACACCAAAGTAAAAGAAATTTCAGACATACTTTTATTCTACAGTAAATAATTCTACAGTCTTCTTATATTTACTCACATTGAAAATCTTTCACTATTAAAATTCACACATTGATATGTTGCGGTATTCAGCAAGGACATAAAATTATTTGGGATATAAAACTAAAAAAAAAAGGAAAAGTAGGTTCAGTAATACATATGCAAAATTACTTTACTATGAAATAATTGAATGAAAGTTCTCTCTCTCACACACACACACGCATACACACATGCGTGCCCCAGTAAATTCACATATATAACATTTTAGACATTCACTATACTTTATTTTGGATAATAATGCTGACTACAAGATTTATGTAAATTTATTTAATTTTGAAAGTTATTCCCAATTCCTGGGATTTGGGTACTATCATAACCTTGTGAAATTACAAGACTTCATCCATATTCTACCTTAAAATTTATTGTGGAGCGCAGGTTAATCAATTGTCTTGAGCTGCACATAAAGAAAATCCAAATAACAGCATTTAAATATAGAAGGGTTTACTTTTATAACGTGAAAAATTCCAGATGTAAGCAGTGCAGGACTGATGCAGTAGCTCAATGAAGTCATAAATGTCTCAAGGTGTTTCTGTATTTCTGGTTCACCATTTTTATTATTGCTTTGCATTCACGTGTTTACAAATGAAAGTTGTTTCCCACTTCTCCTGACCTAGCATAATATTCCAGACCAAAATCAATGCTTAGTGGAAGAGACTAACGTTCCCCTTTAAAAGGCTTTCAAAGAATCACCCTGCCCCCATGCCACCTCTGTGATGTCATTTATGGCAATATTCAGGCCTATATCACATAGATACTTTTGACTATAAGAGAAATCTAGTGCTCAAGTATTTTTACTGAGCAGATGAATGAAATTATCTTTCTCATAGTAAGAAGGTAAAAAGAGATATTGGATAGGTAACTCCCAGTGTCCATAACAGAAAGTATCTCTGAGTAAGAGTGCTATAGTTCAAAAGTTGCTTCCGTGAAACTTTAAATGATCTCAACATCCAAATCAAAGTTTTTTTACGTTGCAATCAAATTTGGATACATGAATAGCTACATTTTAAGAAGCATACAAAATTTACAAAAAAAACTCAAGGAAAATAAAACTAGTTATAATTCTACTACTCAGAGTTGATTACTGAGAATATTTTGATGCTTACACATGATTTTTATGGAAAAAAAAGGAATGTTCATGTATTCATATGAATTGATGTTATGCATAACTAAGATTATGTCATATAACATTTTTGTATTTCTTCTTAAAAATATTTTTGCTACATTCCTACATGATAGTATTGTTTTTCTGTATGATTGTCTATAGGATTTTGTTTAATATAACCTGGAAAGTTTACTTATCATACATTGCTGCACATCAATACACTCATGCACACTATAGAAAAGTAATTCTATTATAAAATAAACAGAATATGACAGTACCTGTATGTAAAGATCTATTTGCAAACCCAAAAGATACTTAATATTGCTCTTGTTAGTGACCCTAGAAATCATATTTATTATTAAGAGTTGTTTGCCATCTTTGTTTTTTGTTATTAATTTATAATTAATTGTAGGATGATTTATTTTACAAAGGTTAGTTTAAAACACACTTTTGAAAAGTCTAGGAAAATAACACATAAATCTGCAACAATAAGCGTTATCTATTAAGAATGGATAAACACTGCTGAGTTGTTAGGTTTATTCTACCATCTGTTCAAACTATTTCTCAAACAATCTGGTTTAATATATTACTAAATACGTCTCCAGAGGCCTTATTGCACAGGCAATAAAGACACAGGAGATTTCTGAGCATAGAAATAATTTTGTTACAACTTTATTAATTTAAATCCAGAATCTGGCAATTACCTCAGACCTGGTAAAATTAATCTTATTGTTACTATATGTAGATAGCCAATAGTTTTTATTTACTAATCTGTTTTTCTTTCACTGATGAATCACTTTCTAAATGTATATCATGCCTGGAATAGATCTTCTATTTTCTGCATTAAGCAATAATATTCAAATCACAATTCTGTTGTCTGAATTTCATCTGAGAGAAATTTTAAGAAGAGCTCTGCTGCAGATTGAATGTTTATATCTCCCCAGATTCATATGTATCCATTATCCCCACTGTGGCAGTGTTTGGATGTGGGGTTCTTTGGGATGTCATAAGTGTAGAGAAATAATTAATGTGATAGTGCCATTATAAAGAGACCACTAGAAAGATCATCTTTTTCTTCACCATGTGGGGATACAGCAAGAAGGTGGCCATCCACAAATAAGAAAAAGAATCCTCACCAGGAACTGAATCCACTGGATCAATTGAATCAATCTTGACTTTGGACTTTCTAGCCACTAGATTTGTGAGAAACGCATTTCTGTTTTTTAAGCCACCCAGTCTATGGTAGTAGTCATAACACCTCAAGCTGACTAAGACATGCTCTGACACTGGTACTGGAACATGGGACATAAAGTTAATCATGTTCATTTTTTCATTTGCATCTGTGTCTAACAGAGATTCTAGCAGATTATATCTCTAATGGCTACAGTTACATCTCTCTGAATAATCTTGGGTGTACTATAAACATTTGCAAAATATTACAAGACATGTGTATTTAAAATATTGAGTTACAGACCCAGACTAAGAACTGCATGTAAGATGGGTGAGATCAAGTTAAGAAGACCTGACATTTTAACAATACTGAGCCTCCAAACCATTTTTGTAATTTTATTACTTTTTAAAAATTTTATTTTATTTTGTTATAGATATATGGGGTGCAAGTGAGAATTAACTACATATATGAGCTGCACGCAGCTGAAGTTTGGACTTCTACTGGCCCTCAATTCCCCGGTAGTGGATGAGGTAAACTTTGTGTCACCTACCCACCTCCCTCCCCTATTAGCAGTGCCCAGTGAGTGCCAGTCTCTCCCTTTTGCTAATGTGACTAATGTTCAAGGCCCACTTATGAGTGAGAACATGCAGTATTCAGTATTCTGTGTTTCTGTGATAGTTCACTTAATATGATGGTCTCCAACTCTATCTAATTTGATGTGAAGTCCAAGATTTTTTTTTAATGCTGGTGTGATACTCCACATTTTCTTTATCTAGTCCAGTTTTGATGGACAGAATAGTTGATTTCATGCTTTTGCTATTGTAAATAGTGTGGCAAAAAACATGCATGTATAGGTGTCTTTTTTGTAGATCGATTTATGTTCTTCCAAGTACAATCCTAGGAGAGGAATCATATGGAAGGACATCATATGGAAGGTCAATATTTAGTTTTTTTAGGAATTGCCACGCTGCATTCCAGAGTGTTTAAACTAGCTTGCACTTCCACCAACAGTGTAAAAGCATTCCCTTTTCTCCACACCCATGCCAGGATATGATGCTTTTTGACATTAATAATAACCACTCTTACCAGAGTTAGGTGATATCTCATTGTAGTTTTGATTTACATTTCTCTGATGATTAGTGAGGCTGAGCATTTTTTCATGTGTTTGTTGGATGCCTGTATGTCATATTTTGAGAAATGCCTGTTCATATTTTTGCCCACTTTTTAACAGGGTTGTTTAATTTTTTCCTTTAACTTTGTTTGAATTCCATGTAGATCCTGGATGTTAGGCCTTTGTCAGATGCATAATTTGCAAATGTTTTTTCGCATTCTGTGTGTTGTCTCTTTGCTCTCTTGGTGGTTTATTTTGCTGTGCAAAAGTTTTTAGTTTGATGAAGTCCCACTTATCTATCTTAGTTTTTATGGTATTCACTTTTTAGGACTTGGTCAAGAATTTGTTGTCTACTTAAATGCACATAACAGTGTTTCCTACAATTTCTTTTAGGATTCTTACAGTTTGAGGTTTTATGTTTAGGTCTTTGATCCATTTTGAGCAGATTTTTATATATGTTGATAAGTAGGGGTCCAGTTTCATTCTTCTGCATATAGTCACCCAGTTTTCCCAGCACTATTTGATAAATATGGTGTTCCTTTCCCCAGTGATTGTTATTGATGGCTCTGTTGAAAATAATTTGGTTGAGAGGCTCTGTTTTTTTGTTTCTTTTTTTCCCAGAATCTATGTCCTGTTCCATTGGTCTTTGTGCCTATTTCTGGACCAATACCAAGCTATTTTGGTTACTGTAGCCTTGTCATAAAGTTGAAAGTCTGGAAGTGTGACACTTTCTACTTTGTTTCTTTTGCTGAGGATTGTTTTGGCTACCACAGTCTTTTTTTGTTTCCGTATGAATTTCTGTGTTGTTGTTTCCTGGTCTGAAAATAATGATGTTGGTAATTTGATAGGTAGTACATTAAATTTTCAGATTGCATTGAGCAAAATGGATATCTTGACTATATTGATTCTTCCAATCCATGAGCATGGGATATTTTTTCATTTGTTTGTGTCATTCCTGATTTATTTGGGCAGCATTTTGTAGTTCTTATTGTAAAGGTCTTTCACTTCTCTGGTTAGGTAGATGTCAAGGTATCTCATTTGTTTTGAGGCTATTGTGAATAGGACAGTGCTTTTTATTTGGTTCTCTGCCTCTTTGTGGCTGGTGTGTAGAAATATAAATGTCTTTTGCACATTAATTTTGTAATCTGATACTTTACCAAAATTGTTTATGAGTGCAAGATGACTTTTCACAGACTTCCTAGGGGTTTCAAGAGATAGGATAGTATCACTTGCAAGAGGGTTACCTTAACTTCCTCTTTCCATAACTGGATACCAATGATTACCATCCTTGGCCTGATTATTCTGGGACTTCCAGCACTATGTTGAACAGGAGGGGTGAAAGAGAATATCATTGTCTTGTTCTTGTTCTTAGGAGAAATACTTGCAACTTTTGCCCATTGAGTAAAACGTTGGCTGTAGGCTTATCATAGATGGCTCTTACTGTTCTGAGGAAGGTTTCTTCTATGCCTATTTGTTCAGGGTTTTGTTTATTTGTTTTTTTAAGAAAAGATCCTGGAGTTTTCTGCATTCAATAATATAAACATCTGTTTCTTGGTTTTGCATCTATTTCTGTATTACATATATGGTCTTGTGAATGTTGAATCCGTTTTGCATCCCACGAATGAAGCTGACCTGCATGGTGGATGATTCTTAAAATGTTTTGTTGGATCAAATTTGCTAGAATCTTGTTGAGAATTTTTGTCTCTATGTTCATCAAAGTCTTCTAGAATTCAGCTGATAAGCCATCTGGACTGGGGTTCTTTTTGGTGGGGAGATTTCTTATGACTGAATCAATTTCCTATATTGTTACTGGTCTGTGTAGAGTTTCAATCTTCTTGTTTCAAACTTGGGAGGTTATGTGATGTCAGAAGGTCCTCCATTTCCTTTAGGTTTTCTAGTTTATTTGCATACAGGTATTCATAGTAATCTCTGATACTCTTTTGAATTTGTACAAGGTCAGTTATGACTTTGCCTTTTGAATTTGTGATTGTGTTTATTTGGACTTTCTCTCTTTTTTTTAGCCAATCTGGCCAGGAGTCCATCAGTCTTATTTATTCTTTCAAAGAAACAGCTTTTTGTCTTGTTGATCATTTCTATGATATTTTTGTCTTCTATATCCTGCAATTGTGATTTTATCTTAGTGATCTGGATTCTGATGCTGAGGTTAGGAGTTAGATAATCTTGCCTTTACAGCTTTTTTAGGTGTGTTGTTAGATTGTTTACTTGTGATCTTTCTCTTTTCTTGATGTGTATGTGCAATGTTAAGATTTTTTCCTCTTAACATTGTTTTTATGGCATCCAAGAGATTTTAAAAAGATGTGTGTATGTTTTTGTTTGCTTCCAGAAATTTTAAAATTTCTTTCTTATTTTCTGTGTTGTCCAGGAGTCATTCAACAGCATGATGTTGTTTATTTTCCATGTCTTTGTGTGTGCGTGTGTGTGTGTGTGTGTGTGTGTGTGTGTGTGTGTGTTTTGAGAGGGGTATCTTGGTGGTGGCAATATTTATTTTGAATCTACTGTGATCTGAGAAGATGCATATTATTTTGAACCATTGAAATGTGTTCCCAGTTGATTTGTGTCTCAGAGTGTCATTGATCTCGGAGTATGTTCCATGTGCTGAAGAGTATAATGTATACTTTAAATATTCGTGTTGGGTGAAGTGTTCTTTAGATGTCTATTAAAATCCGTTTGATTGAGCATCGAGCCAATGTTCCAGATCTCCTTTTTTTTTGTCTCAACGATCTATCTAAATCTGATATTGGGGTATTTAGGTTTCCAACGTTGTGTGAGAGTCAATGTTCTCTCTTATTTTACTTAGTAGTTGTTTTATGAAACCTGGTGCTTCTGCGTTTAATGCATATATGTTTAAGATAGATATTTCCTACTGGTGGATTGAGTCTTTCATCATTGTGTAGTGTCCGTCTGTGTCCTTTTTAACTTTTGATGATTTGAATGCTTTGTCTGTTATCAGAATAGATATACCAGCTTTCTTGTGTGTTCCATGTGTCCAAAGACCATTTTCCAGAGTTCAACTTTGAGCCTGTGGGTGTCCTTTGCAGTTAGATAGTTTCCTGAAGGTAGCAGACTATTGGATCATGATTTTAAATCCAGTTGGCATTCTGTGTCTCTTCAGTGGTGCATTTAGTTCATTCACATTCAAATTAATTATTAAAATGGGACCAGCAGTAGTGGGAAAATGCCAGGGGTGGGGCGCGTTTCATCAATAAGGGTATATGTTCTCCAATCACCTGAAGTGAGGACCAAAGTAAGGCCCAAACTTTACTAGGGTGCTTAGGGTGTTGCTTTGTTTTATTTTTATTTTGTATTTATATTTGTGTATGTTTTAATTTTTGTGAGTGCTCTGTATGCTCTGTTAACTCTTTGCTTGCCTGTACTTTTGTGACGGTTATGTCTGTACTTTTTTTCACGTGTTCAACACCCACTTAAGCAAACTCTGAAGGGTTGGTGTGAAGGTGGCATATTCTTTTAGGGATTGGATGCCTGGGAAGGATTATAATTCTCCATCACTGATGAAGCTTAGCTCGACAGGGTAGAAAATTATTAGCTTGAATTGCTTGTCTTTAATTTGGACTCCAGTCCCTTCTGGTTAGCATTGTTTTTGCACATAATTGTGGAGCAAATCTGATATGTCTTCCTGACTAGGTAGTCTGTCCTTTCTCTCTTGCTGTCTTTAGAATTTTTCTTTTATGCTTACCTTGTGAAGACAAATTACTATGTGTTTTGGGATGTGTCTTGTGGGGGTTCTCTTGCACTTAAATGGCTGCCTTTCTAGCAAGATGTGGAAAGTTTTATTGGATGACTTCATGGATTGTTTGTTCCATGGTGTTCTCATTTTCCCTTTCTACTTCAGGAATACCAATCAGGAATAGATTTGACGTCTTCACATAGTCATACATCTCTAAGAGACTTTGCTCCTTTTTTGAGTTTTTTTTTTTTCTGTTTTTACAGAGTGGGTTAATTCCATATTTTGGTCTTCAAGCACTGAGATTCTTTTCTCTGCTTGATTGATCTTGCTTCCTATATTTACTGTGTTTTTGATTTCCAGGATGCAGTTCTTCATTTCTATTATTTCAAAATAGACTTCCTGTGTGACTTCATTGAGTTTTTCTTCTAGTTTCTCTCAGTTCTCTCTGTTCATTTTAGCTATCCAATGTCTCATTTCTATGACTGTCAACTGGGGCAGGTCATTCAGGGGGGTTTCCATTGTTTGTGTGTGATAACTGCTTTTTCAAACTCTGTCTCTTTGGAGTCTGAGGATTGCCCATATTTTTTATTGATTTTTCCTGATTTGTGACAGGCCTCTCTTCCCTCTCTGTAATTCCCCTTTATTTTTGTTGCTCTGAAGTTAGTCAGTGACCATCTGTTCTAGAGCCACTGCTGTGATTCAGTATATATCACTCAACGAGAGAGGAAGGGGCCTTCACGTCTGCTCCTTGCTCCACTCTGTGGCAGTTTTCTTTCTTGTGGAATCTTCTCTCCTGCTGTTAATCTAGTTGAATTACTTTTCAGTCGCTGCTGCTAGCACTCTATGAAGATTGAGTGGAGAGATGGGCCCTCCATCTGCTTTCTGTGGTTTGCAGCACAGAAGACTTTCCACCAAAAAAGCCTTCAGGCATTTTTCATGTTGCTTCCTGCTTGTTTAAGTTCACACTCTGCTGTTGACAAAAAATGAGTTTTCTGCCATGGTGTGGGGGGAAGGAGGATCTGGCTGGGAAGATGGCCATCCACTGATAGAGCAGGCATCAGTGGGGTTTACTCTGCAGGTGGGCTTTCCCTACCTAGGAGCCAGCTATTGGGTTCCACTGGCAGAAGACACACACTCACTGCAGCTGACTGGGTATGAGTTTTGTTCTCCAAATTTGTGTGTGGTGGTTCATGTTGTGGCTTCAATTATCTAAAAGACCTAAGAAAAGTAATTGATGTTTAGTGTGTTCAGCATTTGTCATTATTATTTTTGTTGTTCTTGTTAGAATGAGTAATAACTTCCAAACTTTGGTCTTGTTAGAACTGAAACCAGAAGTCTGAGGAACTAGTTTTTCTGTAGTTGTTGTTTTGTTTTGTTTTTAGAAAAGTGTTGATCACCACAGCAGAAGGAAATAGAGCCCTTTGGATTTCACATAGGTAATCAAATACTTTGCAAGAGTGATACCTATAACTTCTACTCATAGTTTATTGGCACACCTGGTCACATGACTTCTGCCAAACACAAGATGGCCAGAATTGCATTCTATTTTATGACCAGAAATCAGACAGTTAGAAATATTTGTTTATGTCAAATATTATGTCAAATAAAACAAGGGAGAGATCAATGACATACAGCAAGCATTTTTATTTTAATCATCACAGCTCTGTATTTGATGATCTAAAGTCATTGCATGTAAAGCAAAATCTTTCCATCAGTGAACGAACATTGGAAGCTGATTCTACCATTTGGAAAATTTGGTCCTTTTGCCAACAGTACAATGGAGGGTAGAGCTATTTTCTGCCTAAAATAAAACTGATATATATATATTCTTTTGGTACTGAGAATGTATAGGCAGAAATCAGACATATTCGTATACAAAAGTAAGACCTTCAAAATTAGGCAAGAGTTGGCAAACTTTTCCTGAAAAAGGACAGAGATAAACATTCAGACATTGTGAAGCATAAATCTCTGTAGCAACTGATTAACTCTGCGAGTGTCATGCTAAAGTAGCCATTGAAATAATGAACATGCAAACTGCATGCTGACTTTTCCTTGATTCGCCTTGGTATGAACTTCAGATGTCTTTTTCACCTTCTGAACAATGTACTGTCAGTGATATTATCTTTTTGAGAAGACTTTTAGCATCTTCAAAGATAACATGTTTTTATTTTTATGACAAACTTATAAATTTTCATCAAATGATAAAGTGTCAAGTAGTTTGATTTCCTGGTTTCTTAAAATACATAACTACTCAGATATTATTATGTCTGCACCTTCACCATAGCCTTGTAAATGTCTTTTTGAACTATAAGAAAAGGATCGGCGATAGTAGGAAACTTGCCATGGGGAGGAGGGGAGGATTGGCAATAGTGGGAATCTGCCAGGGGAGGGGGGCACTTCATCAACAAGCGTACCTGCATAATGAACATTTGTATACCTAACCCTATATTGTACCCCACAACCTTAAAATAAAAAAAATTAAAAGAGAAAAAAAAAGAAATAATGAACATGGCTATATTCCGATAAAACGCATTTACAACAGGCAGAAATTTGAATTTCCCCAATTACTGTCATTTGCCAACTTCTATTATTGATACTTGAGAAATAAAGATGTAGATACATGTTTTGGCAGAACTATCTTGAAATTATATATTTAAAAAGGAGACAGACTGTAGTAGTTACTGACTTTTCGTCCTCTTTTTATTTTACTATTTTACTTCCTCAGCTTCTTATCATTGTTTAAATTTATGCTTCTACACTGAAGACACGTCTGCTCCATTCACTGAGACATTTGCAATTGTCATTGGTTGAGTTTAAGTTTCTCTAGAAGCGCCACTCAGTGTGGATTAGTGATTAGTCACTCTTCCAGAGTAGTTTCCTCAACATCTGTCAGACTTCGTTTCTTATCAAATATAAAATACAGTTGCTATTTTAATATTAACACAAACATCAGTGAAGCATCAACTTCAATGATTCAAATACTTCTAAGGCCTAGTCTATCATTATCTTTTATGAGTTTAATGAAAGAGAAGTATGTACTTGTGGTAAAGTCCTATATTTATAGACAAATACTAGAAGTGTACGGCGAATTTGGTTTATTTGATGGTATACCTGATTAAATCCAGAAACAAGTTACCCCCTGTCATATATGAGTCTCCTTGGGCCAGGATACCTTGGGTATTATAGGGACAGTTAACTCAATGCCACAATTTCAAAATATCACAATATCTTCCATTGGAAGCATTCTATTTGATATTTTGTAAATATAATTTTTTTAAATTTACTTTTTTTATTCTTCTTCCCAAATTGGTATCTCTGTTAAGAGGAGAGCTTAATATGCCTTCAATGCTGAGAGAAAGTGTCCTTGTTCTATGTGTCTGTCCTTTTTCTCTCCTCTAGGGCTTTGGTACTATTTGTGATATGTCATATTAAATACCAGGTTCCCTGCCAGCTCATGCCTGCCATCTCCTGCAGGCACTGCAAGTTTTCTGTGATTCAGTCACAGCTTCTAATGTATTTGTGACTTATGCCCTCACTTCCCACAGCCTCCACTCTGGGGTCACTTTACCCCTTACCACAGGGAAAGATCTTCACGACAGGTCCATTACCACTTTCTCTGTCTCTCATAAGGAACACAGGGAAAACTCTCCTTTTTAAATTGCAGGAGCTTGGGGAAATTGTGAGCAATCCTGGTAGCACATTTCTGTGTTGGGCCTGCTGGAGATTGACATGGAAACACCCTGCTGGCAGTCTCCTCACACAATCCAAAATGAGGAAAGGTTAAATATCTGCTGTATTAGTTTGCTGGGGTTGGCATAACAAAATACCATGAACTGGATGGTTTAAATAACAGGCATTTGTTTTTTCATGTTTCTGGAAGCTGAAACTCCAAGATCAAGGTGTCAGCAGAGCTACACTGTGTGCAAACAGCTGCCCTCTTTGTGTCTCTTCACATGGTACTTCCTCTGGGGAAGTATGTACCTCATGTCTCTGTGTGTCCAAATTTCCTCCTTCCCAAAAAAAAAAAAATCAGTGAGATTGGATTATGGCCTACCCTTAGGACATCCTTTTAACATAATTACCTTTCTAAAGACTGTATCTCCAAATAAGGTCACATTCCAAGGTACCGGGCTTAGAATTTCAACGTTTCAACATATGAGTTTGGAAGAAACACAATTCAGATCCTAACATATATCTTATCTTCCTATCATCTATCTGTCTCTAATGTCATCTATCTCTATCTTATTTTTCTATCTTATCTGTCATCTATGTCTATATTTTATCTATATCTATCTATCTATCTATCTATCTATCTATCTATCTTTTATATATAATCTCTTATGTTTTCTTTACCCCAATGGTAGATATTTTAATCTAAAGAGGCCTTATACTTTCTTTTTCTCCATTTTTTGTCTCTTTTGTTCTAATAACGACTAGATTTTTAAAATTCCCCCTTTCCCCCTCTTGATTCCCTGGCATGCCACCTTTGTTGCAATCACCCAGGAAGATGGAGATAAGGCAATTTAAGATACACAATAAAATTATTATTGTAATTACATATGTCTTCTTTAGGATCAATCATAAGATATAAAGATATTTAACAAGCTTTATATTGATAAATTACTTTTGATTAATAAATTAAAACTCTTTGAAATGATGTATGAATTGTGAAAATCCATACATTAACTATCTATAAAACTGCAGGCCTAAATTGTAAATATAAATATTAAATCTAGTAACTACAGATATAAATTGTAAATAAGCAAAATCTATTTTCTCAACTTTTTTGCTTTAAACATTTTTAAAGCTTCAAAAATTATGAGTTTTATAATATTAAAAAATACTACAGATTATGTTGAATAATTCTGCAAATCTCAAGAGGAATTACACATCTTTCCCTTGAGTAGATAAGTGTTCATCTTAGTCTCCTGAATTTGATTTTCTAGAATATTCTGCATTTTTCCATCACATTCCACTGATATCTTTGAAAGGATCTTCTTTTTTTGAGTTGGAGTCTCACTCGGTGGCCCAGACTGGAGTGCAGTGGCCAGGCAGCCTCGACCTGCTGGGCTCCAGCGATCCTTCCACCTCAGTCTTCCGAGTAGCCAGAACTACAGGCACTTGCTAACACACCTGGCTAATTTTTTTGATTTATTGTAGAGATGAGGTTTCGTCTGCGGCGGGTCTCGAACCCGCGGGCTCAGGCAATCCACTCACCTTAGCCTCCCAAGGCGCGGGATTACAGGCTGAGCCACCCAGCCCGACTTTCCACTGATATCTTTAAACAGTTTCTGATACACTGAGAATTTCAGGATAGGCATAAGGAGGATTAAAAATAGCAAAGAGTATTTAAAGGACATAAAGCTATCGGATCAAACTCTACCTCAGAATTTTTCATTTTTATTATTAAGTATTGTGCAAATTCCTTAAACTGACTTTAGCTTTAATAAAAAAATCTCCTTCTATTAAGACTATGATTAATTTGTGTCAAATGATAGCAGATTCACTTAAATAAAAATAATTTTGACTGTAAACTTAAATAAAATAAAGTTTCAAGTAAAGGTAAATTTTCAAATTCAAGCTAATATTAAAACAAACCATAAGGCTTTACTCAGGAAGACAAGTGAAAACACTCAATGATAGTCACATTTTAGTAACAATTTCTGTATGAGATGGTGTTCTGGATTTTGTATATCACCTTTAATGCACCTAAACTAAAAGAAAGTAAGAATTTTAGAGGTGATCTCCTAGTCTCTACTTATTTCTAAAGTGGAACATAGTCTTAACAGGACAATGGGAATCAAATGAGTTAACTACTCTCTGATAGATTAAAGAAGTTTCAGAATCTTTTAGATAATGAAGGAAGAATAATTTGTACTGTACTGTATCATATACAACTCTTGTTGAAGTGGAGGTGAATAGAGGTGATAGAAAGATAATGATATATATATATATGTATACACACACACACACACACACACACACATATATATACATATATGGATAGATAGATGACAGCTAGAGAATAGGAAGGTTAGTAGGCAGTTAGAGTGGTAGGTAGGTAGACAGACAGATGGTGGAATTCATGAATGTATCAAAGAAGAAGCAGCAAAAGAGATATACTCTATGTTTTATAAACTCATATACTTCTAACTATGTGAATATATGTGAAAAGAACAGGAAGAAGCAGTGGGTTAGTGAAGATGTTTTGCCCCATATATGAACATTAGAATTCTCAAAATTGAAAAGTGGAAGTGTTAGAATGAGTGTATAAGAACTAGAATTGGTCATAACAGCATTTATAGAGACCACCTCTCTCAAGACCTTCGTCTTGCTAAAGACACTTTTTCTTCAGTAATCATCCTACAATAATGTGAGGGATATTTATGTGATTCCCCCCTCCCCCAATGGGTCATTCTTTTGTTGTTGAACTTTTGTTTGCTGATCAAATAGCTCCTATTAGTAAAACTGATAGGTTTGATATTTTCTGATGAAATTATCTAACATCCATTAAACAGCTGGAAAGTAATGCCACCTTTCCTTTGGGGCAATTACATATATTGTCACTAGCAAGCATGTGCTCTGAAATATTGATTGCAGTAATGGGTTTTTATTGATGTGTCATCTTTCCACAAGACAAATTAGAGATCTCAAGAACTAAACTGAGTGTGCTCTAGAGGCTGCTGATGGGAGGTATCTTATGACAAATAGACAAACTTCAGAGGCGTCTAGAGGGCTTCCAAATAATCTTATTAAAGTATCGACTTTGGCATTCCATTGGTACCTTTAGAACCATATCCTGGGAAATTCTCTGGTTGCTTCCTCTTCTGTCAGTTAAATCCAATCACATTTCTGTTTTTTGTTTTTTTTTCTCATCCTTCCTTTACTTCTTATAATTCTACATGCTCAGCTTGAGGTTCTTATTTTTCCCCTTCTATTAAACAAACCTACTTTGTCTTCTCTCCCAAATATGTGATTTCAACTCAAAATTGCTTGACCAGGATTTAATGCCTGTCTAACATGACCATATCTCTCCCTTGCTAGAGATATCGTAAGCCTGCACCAATGTTTTCTAATACAGGAGACTAAAGACATTTCGGACACTTGCTTCTCCCAGTTTTCTGTCTACAGGGGGACAGAAATCACTAAAACAAATTGTTATATACAAATCTTTCTTTGCACACACCTGTGAAACAACGATATTTAGCCTTTTCTCCATATCTATTACATATCTAGAAACTGGGAGTATAGGTATTTCTTGTTCCCAGAAGCTGTCTGATAGATAACAGCCTACTATGGTGTGTGTGTGTGTGTGTGTGTGTGTGTGTGTGTGTGTGTGTGTGCACTCATGTTCACATGCCTATGTGTAATATGGAGAGAGCCAAGGAGCAACCATGTTAAGTTATTCTTGTAATTATAAATCCTGACACTTGATCCCTAGCTCTCAGCCTTTAGCAATTCCTAAAATCTCAGATCAAATTAATAACATTCTTTCTCACACTTTCCTTCTTAATCTCTCCTAATAGTCTAGAAATGGACTTGTTGAATATTAAAAGGTTAAACCTCTTTTCTACTGGTGGCAAAGATAGAAGAGAGGAAAGAGAAATTCTGAGCATAATTGTGAAGACAAAGTTAATGATTCTAGGATTTCACAAAGGTTAAAACCTATATCCTCCATGTAACAATGCCTTAGAACACCGCCTCAAGGCTTCAACAGTCCTGACTCACTACCCACATCCCCACAAAATGTACTAAAACCTGGTTGGTATCAGGTACCAATTAATGCAGAAGTCTTTTCTGTTAAAGAATAGCGATGCGATTCAGTCTATCAATTTAGAAAAATGTCACATTGGTGGTTAGTAGATATAATGCTACAATGTATTAGTAGAACATTCATTTAATTTCAGTGTTGTAGAATATATTGCCTTCTTGCTTTGTAAAACTTTACTTTTTAATGTCATTTTATCTGCATGTATTTTAATCTTTCTCTTCTAGAATAAACATAAGTGTTTCTGCTTTATTGGCTTGCTAAAAGTAGAGTTAGCTCGCTGCTCTGCAATTACCAGTGTCATAAGACCAGTATTTTACTAGACTCCAAGAATCATTTTATGCATGTATCATCTTGGGCTACTGCTTTAAAAAAAATTCCATGACAACATTTGCATAGCATAGCATACAGAGGCCTAAAGAACTTGATGTTTTTGACTGTGATTGACTTGGGGTCTATAACAGCTCTCCAATGGATAAAAAGCAAGGAAGTAATTTTGCTATACCAAGTAGCTCTCAATGAAAGTGATCATTGCATTTTCTTATAGCAAAAGAAAGGAGGCAGGGGACTTTTTTGTTTCCCTGAGGTCTGTCTATTCACTTAATTCCTTACCAAATAGGCTTGTAAAAATCAGAGAACCGATTCTGCCTACTCCCAGTACGCATATTTTATTTAAACATATCAATAAGCCAGGAAAAAAACAAAGTAAAGCTAACACATAAAATATATATGTCTATATGATTATTGCCCATATGATCTTATTTTAGAAAAGAAAGTCACATTGCAAATTCAACTCTATACATTGGCATTTTCACTTAACCAAATATTATGTACATTTCAATACTTCTCATTAAAATCCCTGCTACAATACAGCTTTTACTATGGAGTTGTATAGACATTTATTAAGCTAATTTTCTGTTGTTGAACATATATGCTATTTCCAAATTCTCATAATCATAGCTTTTGTGATTATTGTTTTGGATAATGTTATTAATAGTGCCTTAAAAAGGCAGAAAAGAGAAATGTCTGCATATGAACTTTTTTTTTGCATAATCACCCATCTCAATATTATTATTTATGTGGGATGAATGATAGTGTTTTCAAAGGAGAAATGTAAAATTATTGATGTTTTCATTGACTTATTTTGACTAATTATGAAGTAAGATATGTTTAGCATGGTTGATTGTTATATATTTTTATTATTTTAAGTTGTACATACTCATTTCCTTTGCCAAGTAGCTGGAACATTCATTGTTGTTACATAAATTTAAAACTGTTTTTACAGTGCTAGATGTGTGGCAAACAATGTTTCTCATAATCTTGCTTTGTATGTTTATGCTAGATGTTGCTTCACATTGAAAATGTCACATATTGATGTTTACTATTTTCTGATGGTCTATATTTATTTATATCCAATTTTGAAAACCCCTTTCTGTCTATGACCAGGTACATGTACATTTTAATTTATATTTTCTGTAATTTAACCTCTGTTCCTTTTAACTTTCACTTCTTTGACATGTTTGAAATGTACATTGGTATATGATATAAGGTAGAAACCAAGTTTTGAATAGATAGCCTACATTTTATTTGGAAGATAATATTTCTGTTTTTTTCTTTAAATTGTTCTAGCTATCTGATAGTTTTAAAGCCTCTTCATCAACTTCTGTTTATTAATATATATATGTACTTGACTTTTTTTAGCAAATCAATGTTTTTACATTATTTTATAGAATTCCACTGAAATTTTATTAGAATGCAAGCATATATTTACATTATTTTTACATTAATTTGGTAAATATCTCTCTGTTCATGAATATTTCTTGGATATTATCAAAATTTTTATATATCTCAGTAAAATTTATATGAGAATAAGAATTTTTCAGTTCTTGTTTTCCAAAATTATCCATTAAAAAAAATCCAGAATGGAATCTAAATTTTTCACTGTTTTCTTTTTTCGCACATATATTTACAGTGTACAAAATGCTGTTTTTATATACATGTATAATAAGATGATTACTATAGTCAAGCTAATTAACTTTCATCTCACGTAGTTACTTGTGCATGTGTGGTAAGAGCACCTAAACTCTAATCTCAGAAAATTTCAAATACAAAATACAATATTATTAACTATAGTCCTTGTGCTACATATAAAATGTATATCGTGTAGGCCTGTTCATCTTACATAACTGTACTTTTGTTTCCTTTGACTTATAACTGCATTTTCCCTCCCTCTTCACTCTTGAGAGTCACAATTCTACTATCTGTTTCTATGTATTCAACGTTTTAAAGATTATACATATATGCACGCATGACTGTGCAGTCTTTTTCTTTATGTGTCTGGCATATTTCACTTAGTATACAATTCTTCAGATCCGTTCATTCATATTGTTGCAAAAATCTAGTTCTCTTTCTCATTGAAGACTGAATAACTTTCCACTGTGTGTGTGTGTGTGTGTGTGTGTGTGTGTGTGTGTGTAACACAATTTCTCATTCATTTCCATCAACAGACACTTAGAATTTTTTCATATCTTGGCTATTGTGAATAATATTGCAATGCAATGAACATGGGAGCTTAGATATCTCTATGTAGTGCTGACTAATTTCCCTTTAATATTTATACACATCAAAAGGATTGCTGAGTTAGATGGCAGTTTTATTTTTAGATTTTATCACTCATTTACATAGAATGTTTTTATTGACACTAATTGCATAAAGTTATTTTAAAAGTTATGTGTTTTCTTGTAATAAGCTTAACTTATTCACATTTTAGAAAGTCCATAATAATCTATAACAATATTTTATTAAGAGTTCTGCATCTGTATTGATAAATTACCCTAGGCTATAGATTTTATATTATATTCCATTTTTCAGATTTGGTGGCAATTAGGAATATAATATAGGAAGCTTTTCATCTCTGTTGCTCTCATGTAACAATAATCAAGTGTTTATTTAATGGTCACAATAGTTTGTTTCACTTGTCCGTTATTGTCACCTTTAATTCAAATGATACTTATAAAATTTCTCTAATTTTATTTATTATTGTTTTATTTTTTATTTTTAGACTGAGACAATATTGTTAGTTTGTATTTTATGCAAACAATCTACCATTTCAGCATGTATTATTATTAAATTAAACATAAGTTCATTTATAATTAAAAATATTTATGGTCAGCACAATGCCTGCTAGGCCTCTTGAGGCTCCATAGACAACACATAGTAATTAATACTCTTCTAGCATAACGGGGGTGAGTAAGGCAGGCAGCCAACTTTGCATGAGACCCAGAGCAGAAAAAGGTTATTTTCTTTATAATGGAGGGTAGAATAGTTAACCTACATTTTATTTGAAAATCAATTTTTCTGTTTTTTCATTAAATGTTTCTAGCTGACAGTTGAAAAAATCCCTTCATCAACTTTTATTTTTCTATATATATATGTATTTACTTGACTTTTTCCTATCTAATTAATGTTTTTACATTTATTTTATAGAATTCTATTGAATTTCTATCAGAAAATTATTAAATGTTTACATTCTAAACAAACAGATCCTGACTTTTCAAACAAATTCTACAGTTCATTTCCTATTTTTTATTAATGTTGCTTTTATTTTGTATTGCTTTCCTATGTCTTACTATCATTAAGTTTATTAACTAGTTTTTCCACCTTATTGAATTTAACACTCAGGCTTTTTTTCTATTTTTTAAAATGTAGAAATACAAAATTTGAGGTTTTTAATATTCCCATGTGCTTGCAAAATATGTGATATGCTATCTATTTTGAAACATTGAAAATATTAATACTAATGTTTTCAAAATAGTCATTTTTTTTCTTTGATCAGAGTTTTTCAAGAAAGTGTTTCTGTGTTGGTTGATTTAGATGTCTAAACAAAGTTCTTCCTAAATTTATCTATAGATTAATATATCCTCAAATAAGAATAACAATTTTTTACGTTTGTATAGATAAGCTGATTTTACAATATGTAGTCTTCCAAGGGAAACTTCTTTTGACAAGAGACACAAACATAGGTTTAGATGTGCAAGAGTTTTATTAGGGAAAATGCCCTTACAAGTTAGAGGGAAACAAGCTAAGGGAGGATGGAGACAGTCTTCAGTCCATGATGCACGTCAATCATTTGTGAAGGAGAAAGAGGTAAAAGGAATAATTGGGGAGGGAGACACTTAGACTGCAGCACAGTTCTGTGGACATTTTAACCAAAATAAGGAGGAGTTCTCAAGATAAAGTCATCCACTAGAAGAATGCCATATTTTGCAGGAAAGGGGATGCAAGGGTCTCGTTGCCATGTTCAGTTAGCCATTTCCTGGAAGTAGGAAGTAGGCCAAGTAATGTATGGCCCTGGTGAGACTGTCATAGACATGGGTCTGTAAAGATTCTTGCAATATTCCATTGTAAAAGGGTGCCCTTTGGGGGTAAGAATCTCCAATTCTTTAAGACCCATACTTGTGGGAATAGGAAGCATAAAATCTTCCAGTATGTAATTGAGAATGATGATAAATACAAGACCTCTGCGGTTTCCAACTCTTGGTTTCTGGACCCATATATCATTGTTATTTAAGACACAACACTACACAGATGTCTTTTATTTAATCCATATGCAGTAAATTCTCAATATCCATGGATTCCTCATCTGTAGATTCAACCAACTGCTGAAAAATAATATTCAAATAAATAAGTAAATATCAATGGAACAATAAAAATAATTTTGAAAAACAGCAAAACAACGATTCACATAACATTTGCATTTGTTACGTTTTTACAGGCAATCTATAGATGATTTAAAGTATACAGGATAATGTGTGTAGGTTATATGCAAGTACTGTACTATACCATTTTATATAAAAGACTTGAGCACCTGTAGATTTTAATATGGAAGAAAGACCTGGACCGATTCCCTGAAGATGCCAAGGGATGACTGTATTGCATTTTGCAGGATGGCATTCTATCTTTTAGAATGCTGCCTGTAGGCATGAACTCAATTGTGCTTTTAGAAGGCACGTTATATATTAACTTGAGACTAGCCACCTCTGGATGGTGTGACATGTCGTTCGACCTCTCGATACTATTGAGGGTCTTTCCCCACACATTCCTGGCCGTGACTCGGGTCGCTTGATCAGGTTCTGTATTGTATGGAATTCCATACCCACAGATGAGGCATTCCTTAGGTCTCTGTATAATGTTACTAACAGAGGTGCTGCTGAAAAGAAAGGTAAATGCTTGTCCAGAAGAGATATTCACATTTTTAAAGACAAACCACAGTTTCTGCCAAGATGTAAAGAAATCAAAATGGACAAAGTGGCCATTTTTCTCTTGGAGGAATACTGCTGTATTAGGAATTTAGCATTAAACTCTAACAAATTGGCTCTTCAAATGCATCAGTGACTAGATTTACTTTGATAAGTGGGAGCCCATGCTATGGAGTCCATTTACAGTGTCTGACCATGTCACTGTGGCATTTTCTGTCTGTGCCCACTCTATCGGTTTAAGAGAGACCAACAACAAAGACTTGTTATTGACAACTGTCTTAAGTAATGTTGTCATGTTGTCTACCTAATTGTTCAATTCCTTTTCTCTGATAATACTCTCTGGTGAGCATTAATCTGTAATGTAAAAATCTTCATTCTTTATGCACACTTCTCTCTGTTCATTCACATTATTCTTGCTCCGATGTCTCTATATAGTCTTACCTCAGGCCATTTTTTCTTTTACAAAAAGTGAATGAACAGATGCATTGCTTGCAGCTTTGAAGTCGTGAATACTTACCCTCTTTACTGTCATTTGAGGCTGTGCTGAAACACAATTGAGTGCAGCTGCCACCGGTTTTAATCTTGCACTCGCATAGTGAGATTAAAAAGTCCCCAAAACCTTCAAGCAATTTTTTTTTAGCTGGCTTAATGAGATCACTTACTTTCCAATACAGCCAAAAGCACAAACTGGGTCAGGGATACAAGGCAACTGGTGGGTGACAAGGGGGTCTGGGACATCTGCTTATATATCTTACTTATGTCCTACTACCCCACTGAGGCTTAAACTAAAAACATCTTTCCAGTTTATAATGGTAAGACACTGGGCATGATCAAAGCTATCATTTCCTAGGTCTTACAGAACTGAACTCATAACAGGCAGTTTTGTATACATGGTCTCTTAGAGCACCATGGCCAAACATTCTGTCTCTGGGAGGGCTGGTTCCTAAAAGGCATATAAGTTCTTGATACAAATGAATGACTTTGTACACAGATTCAAAGAGATGATGATGCCATACTTTAATTGAGACTTTCTATTAGATCCACATTGCATATTCTCCCCTTACAGATAACTCAGTTACCAAAAAAATCTCTGAATTGTGTGACCCAATCAGTAGGTCTACCTACATTTCAGTTTGGATCTTCTCAAAAGCTCTTTTCTCTTCAAAAAACTCTTTTCTCACGTGGTCTCCACTCAGAGTCAGCTGCCTTTCTTATTTCTTGTTGCATGGTCCACAGCAAAATTAGTATTGCAAAGAACATGTGACACAATAATATGTCTTTTAGTTTGAAAAGCACATCCTGGCCCCTGGTCCTCTAAAATGTATTGAGTTCTCTATTGTGAATAGAGCTGCAACAAACACATGTGTGCAGGTGTCTTTTGGTAGAAAGACTTGAACTCTTCTGGGTATATTCCTAATAGGGGGATTGCTGGATCATATGGAAGGTCAATTTCTAATTCTTTCAGAAACTGCTACACTGTCTTCCAAAGAGGTTGCACTACTTTGCACTCCCACCAGCAGTGTAGAGGCACATGGAACTAACCATGACTGAATAAAAAAATGTGGTACGTATACACAATGGAATATTTCACAGCCATAAAGAAGAACAAACATATGGACTTCGCAGCAACTTGGATGGATTTAGAGTCTATCATACTCAGTGATCTATAACAGAAACAACGGAGTACCATATGTTCTCACTCATAAGCGAACCTTGAACAATAATTATAATACTATAAAAAAGGGATTGGCAGTAGTAGAAAACTGCCAGGGGAAATGGGAGTGGGTGGGATTGGCATTTGAGGGAAACTGCCAGGGGAGGGGACTCACACCTCATCAACAAGGATGCCTGCATAATGAACATTTGTATACCTAACCCTGAATTGTACCCCACATATTTAAAATAAAGAAAAAATTAAAATAAAAAATGAGGTAACATAAAATAAATAAAATAAAATATAATGTACTGAGTTCTCAAACCTTTCTAGGGTTTATCTCACACTCTCTGGAGCACATTTGTCTTACCAAGACTACATTTTGCTTATCTGATCCAGTCAACATGATGCCACAGCATAAAAATTATAATCGTGTATGGGATGCCCAGGTTGTCTCGATCTCTTCTATGACAGAAGGTGAGTTAACAGAGTCCAGACACAAACTATTAGGTGAATTTCTTTGCCTGTCCCAAATAAATGTGAGCTTTTCTCAATGCTTTTTCTAATTTAAGTAGAAAAGAAACCAGCAAGAAATCAATGGCCAAATGCCATGTATTTGAGGTCGTATCAATGTGTATCAGCAATGATGTCATGCCTGGCATAGCATCTTCCATCAGAGGGTTCCATTGTTGTACTTATATATTAATCATCCTCTACAGTCATTTCCCAGGATCCAACCATTGACCACAGAGGTCAGACAAGATAATTAAATAGAAGCTGGGCATGGTGGCTCACTTCTGTAATTCCAACACTTTGGGAAGCAGAGGCAAGAGGACTAGCCTGAGCCTAGGGGTATGAGACCCACCTGGGCAACTTGTTGAGGCCTCATCTCTCCAATAAAAAAAAAAATAATTAGCCGAGTGTGGTGCCATGCACCTGTACTTCCAGCAACTTGTAAGGCTGAGACAGAAATTTCATCTGAATTGAGCAGGTTGAGGTTGCTCTGATCACGCTATTGCACTCCAGCCTGGTCACCATACTGGGACACTGACTCAACAACAACAACAACAACAACAACAACAAAGAAAATTAAATAGAAATCAGATAAAGACTACCCACCACGCTGCAAGCTTTCATATTTTAATGGTGTATGGGTTGAACTGTGTCCTCAAAATTTATGTGTTGAAGAACTAATCTCTAGTACTTTATTTGGACAAAAGACCTTCAAAGTGGTAAATAAAGTAAAATAAGATGTCAGGTAATCCCTAATCCAATGTGAATGTTGTGCTTTTAGGAAGAAGAGATTAAGACACAGACATGTGACCACACAGAGAAAGACTATGTGAGGACAGAGAGAAGATGGCCTCCTACAGGCAAAAGAGAGAGGCTTCCAGAGATATCAAACCAGACAACTTGTAGCGTCCAGAACTGTGAGAAAATAAATTTCTGTTGTTTAAGTGACCCAACTGGCAGTATTTTATTAAGGCAGCTCTAGAAAAATACACAGGTGGTGATATTAGACTCTACCATTACCCTTGTCCATGAAATATTGTATGTAAGTTAGTATTTTGACTGAGGGAAGGGAACCATGTCAGAAACTTCTATTTGGTATGCCTCAAGGAGATAACTCTTATCCCACAGGTCAATAAGCCAATGTGGAATTTAAGCAGATTGTCAAGTAGATCAATTTCTACTAAGTATTCAGGGTCTGGAGAAATAGCAACTGGTCTTAGACCTTCTGGGACCAATATAAGCAAGGCTCATATTGCAAAAATTCTACTTATTACCTTGCCATTGTAAGCTCTGAATTTATCAAAAGGCTCAGCTTTGGGGCTCTAGGTATCATTGTCAACTCAGACTTTATGTGCAATATTTGGTAATATTGGCGTATACTTTCTCTGGCAAACAGTCACCTGAGTGAATGATCATAGATCCCTTTCAAGGAAGAACTATATTGAGCACTTTATTATGGGTGTCCTGCCAATACCTTGATCCTGGACTTGTAGCCTCCAGGACTGTGAGAAAATAAATTTCTGTTGTTTAAGTGGCCCAGCCAGTGGTATTTTGTTATGGCAACCCTAGAAAAATAACACAAGTGGTGATATTAGACTTTACCATTACCCTTATCTGCAAAATTTTGTATGTAAGTTAGTATTTTGGTTGAGGGAAAGGAGCCATGTCTACTCAGGGACACGGACACCTCTTCAGTCTACGACTTCTGGGTCTGTAAATAGGCTGAAGTCTGAGAACTGAATGAGGGATTATGGATTTTTATTGGAGTGGTTTCTATTAACAACCCGTTCCTAGGTTCTTACCTCTCTCTGGTTGTACATTTGTAGTAGACTCCTGTTGGCAACATGCTTATTTTGTTCTTAGAAACTTCATTTATGCTTTGTGAATTGTTTCCACAATTTCTTGTGGGTGAAGCTTACCAGTGTTTATAAAGATTGTGTCCTTTTGGCTTCTGGAGTTCAAGCTCTCATCATCAGGCTCTTATTATTTTGGTGGCCTTGTCATTCCTTGAGTACTAACAATTCCTGCTGTGAATGAGTCTTCTCTTCTCAGCGCTGGTTCTCAAAGAATTGCTACTATTGAGCTTAGTGTCATTGGTTCATTCCTGAAAGCCTTGGTAATTGGACACTCGCTGAGCCCTTTTTTGGAATGAAGGCCTATTCCTGTACTCCTATTCTAGCATTCCACATTTCCTTAGCCTCTTTATTCTTTTGACTTCCCTAATCTTGGACATCATTTCCTCAAGATTTCTAAGAAACAATCTAGTGACGAGTTTTTCTTATCCATTGGCTTGTCTGCCAGGTGTTCCAAAAAATGTCCCTTAATCAATGAATTTTTGCTTAATTCAGTTGTACATTTTGCTCCTCTTGATGTGGCATCCTAAAAATCCAGTCCATTTATACTCCCTAGGTTCCTAGTGAAACATACTAGCTAATTCTTATAGCTCTCTTAGTGAACAACATCTTTCCTCCCTTGTCAGGACCAGTATATATTCAGTCGTGCTATGTTGAGATATAATGCTAGTTATTGGCCTTATAGACAGGAGAAGGGATGGAGAAATCTTCTTTAGGGTACACATGTTGACTTAACAGAGAGAGGCTTCTGCAATATCTACTAACACTGGATATATTCTAGCTCCTACTGAAAAAGAGTATGTCACCTACACAATCTCTGGGGGCTCAGATGTGATTCTCAGAGCAAAATACCCTCAGAGCATCTCTGCGAGCATTTCCTCATCCCATGTTCTAGGAGCTGAAGGAATTTCCAACCACAACCCTGGTCTTACTTTTTACCTGTAAATATCTCTGGAAGTCTGGCTCTAACTATCACTTCCTCAGCTTGCAGGACCATTGTGTCTGTTCTTTTCAAGGGATAAAGCATGCCGCATTTACCTAATAACTGATATTGATCCACAACATGCATCAACTTGGCACCAGAATAAAGAGACAACCCCACTCTCTCTGTAATAGTCATACTTCCCCCAATATGTTTCCAATGACTGAAATATTGCACTTCAAATTGCAGTTTTCCAAGTCAGAACGTTTTCCCAGGTCCTCCATGAATATGTGAATTCTTTAGCAATTTGGTCACCACCTTTTCCTAGAGACGATCAGTGACCACATAGACTCAGAATGCCATTTTCTTGGTATAAGCGAACCAGTATAAGTGAACCAGTACCAAATCCTATACTTTTGCCTATTTTATTGGATATTCTGTGAAGAAGGAAACAAAGATGGGAACACATGTGCGTGAGATTTATTTATGGAAACAACTGAAGAATAACTAGCCCCAAAACAAAGGAGATAGGGAGAGTCATCAGATGGTGGTTTTCATCAGTGGAGGAGAGGGGAATGGAAGGAGGGCTGGGTAGGACAACATTGCAGCACAACTTTAAAGCAGTTTCATTAAGACTAAAGGTGAGTCCAAAATCTTCTATTGGTAGTGTCTCATGTCTCACAGGAATAAAACTGCATTAGGACCAGGGTTGTACCTAACCATTAGCTGGAAGAAGACTTTGGAAAGTGGGACCACAGTGTAAAAGTGATGATGGATCCAGAAAAGCAAAAACTGGGACCATCAGTCAGACATGCTCTCTGTGGCAGGAGATCTGAGAGGCAGATTTTCATGACTTCCCCAGATGATGTCTAATGTTCAATAGAAAATTGTTTAAATTGGAATGTCCTCCATTCTCCCAGAGACTTTTATTCTCTCCTCTTCAATTAAAGACATTTTAGAGAGGCCCTGCTAGGTTTTTCTCTATATACTTCCTGCTTTCTCTTGAAGAAAAGTTTGGGGTTCCTCTTGATGGTGTTCTTTAATGTAGACTTAATAGGGCACATTCCTAGAAGTTTAGTGTAGGATGTGGCAGACTTTTCTGATTTTTCACACTTATACAGATATAGGTTTTTCTTTTCTTATTTTCTTTGATCATATAATTCCAATTTTGAAAAGGGAGTTAGAAGACCTGCTCATATCACTGTCTTCCTCAGATGTTCCCCTGCTCCATGTAGAATCTGCCAGCTTATTCAATGTGTCTAACTGGAGGATGGATCCTGTCCTGGCTTGTACTGTTCCATATTCAAAAGAATGAGGTTTCTTATCTAAGAAGGTGATTTATTTTAGACAAGGCATCTACTTGGCAATAAACCAAAAGGTTAGGTAGATAAAAATGAACATTGTTTTGCAAAAAGACAACATAAGAACATGAATTCGACTAAACCCAGTAGAGGTATCTTTTTCATATTTTTCACAATTAAGTATTTCTTTTTTGAAAAAGTAGGAATTTATTAAAGGGAAGATACATTGTAAAGGGCACAACAAGCAGAAAAGCAGCGAGAGCAAGATTGCTGTCTATCCACAATTATTTCCAAAAGATTATTTGTGCATGTGTTGATTAATTAATTTATTTTGGGGGTTATTTTATCTTTTTAGAAAATTACTATAATTAAATTAAATTCGTGGAGTATTAATTTATCTTTCAAGAAATGTCTTGTTCATCTCTGCATTAAAAAGGGCCCCAGAAAAGAACACAGAGGAGAAGCTATTAGAATTAAAATAGTAGCATAGAGGTAGATTTTTTTTAACGACCATGCATATTATTCTTATAATGTTCAGCATATGTTGATTTCAGCCATTGACAAATATTTTAAAATAGGGACAAGAATTTTTTTTTACTGATAATGGATATATAGATTGGCATTCTCCCCATTTTATAATCCAGTGTGGTAATAGTGAATTTTCAGTTGTTATTTTTAATAAGTGAGATAAGATATTAAAGAGAAAAAAATCAACTAAACTAAATCGTAACTTTTTATGTTGACTTTTAATTTCTTTTCATATAGTATTTCGGAGTGTATTGTCTCCTCCAATGGTTATTACCATATTTAATTTAATAGCAATTTAAAATTAATTTTTTATTTAGTGTTTCCTAAACATTAAACAGAATGTTCATATAAATATACATACAAACAACACATTTCTTTGGCACAAGATATCAGCAAATTGTATAATAATTAAATCATCTAGTACTGTTCACATTTTTATCTGACGTAAGTGAATTGAGAATAACTTCACTGGATTCTTGGTAGTCACTCAACTCACGACAACTATAAGTGCCAAAATCTCTTAGTAAGTAAGCTAATCACCATCAATGTTTCAAAGAGATGCTCATTAGTAAATATTTTTTAGAGGGAATTAAGAAAATAGGTTGAAAATCAGTAAGTTGCTTAATTAGAAGGTGATTTAAAAAGTTTCTACTGTACATGCAATTTCTACATTTTCAGGATTTTATTTTGTAGATTATTTACAATAACAATGTGCTGTATCAAAATACTATTCAAAGAAAATATAGTAGTGCCCAGAAAACCTTAAAGAGATAACCCATTTATTTCCAAAAGTTTGATATTAAACCGTGCCAGGCACCTTAAAAATAAAAATACTAATACTGTGGTAGAAATGTCATTATCTAAGCTTGTATGTGGTTTTGATCCAATGGTTATAGGTACATTTTTAATTTGTAAGTATATGTCCAATAATTAAAAAACACTTGCTACGCACCTTAAACTATATAATTATACTTAAAAATTGGATAATTATTCCTAATGACAGAGATGAAGAAACAGAGATGTTGTAAGTAATGCTTTTAAAGGAATTATTACATAATTATTAATCTATATGAGAGTAACTTATTTAGAAATGAAGAATATGTCATATATTAATAGATTTAATTATATGCCTAAAAATTAAAAATCACCATAAAATATAAAAGCACTTAAATTTTACATGCATTATTTTAAAAGGGATTTTGTGTTGGTTATAAATGCTGTGGTGTTTATCACTTTTATGTTCCTATGTTTAGTCTCTGCTACCTCTGGTCAGATGGGTCCATTATCATAGGCCTAATTGAAATCTCTCAATGCTACTGATTTTAAATAATCTGAATAGCTAACAAATAGAGTACCTTACTTGGGTGAAAGCTCCTTTTGGTCCTTCTCATTATTTCAACCTACCTAATCGAACTCTCCATTTCAAGAGTTGATTACAGGTCTCCCCACCCTCCGTGGACTTCCTGAAATAACTTAGATAAATGAGAAGGTCAAGTTATCAAGTCTAGGAAATTAAGTTTTCATATATTTTTTAACCCAAGAAATGCTCATAAATTCCTTAAAAACAGTCTCATTGACATTTGGACTTTGCTTTTAAACCTCATTTATATTTATTATATTTCTTCCAATTAGTACTTCAGTTTGCACCAGTCCTTGTGATAGTAATTTTGCCTGGTGCTCCTGTGTAAGAAAGCATATTAATAATTCAAATGGTACTTTCAAATTTGTGTGGGTTTATATATATACGTGAAAATAATTTTTCAAATGCACCCACGTTTCAGCATTCATGCACAACATAATTCTAAAATGAACAGAAAAATACTGGTAACTAAACTTCATTATCCATTTTTATCACAACTTTTGCTGCCTTTATGGCTGCTGTTTCTGCTCTAAAATGCACTGGGAATGAGAAAGAGACTATTAAAATTATCCCGTGTGATACTAGTGTGCCCTTTTCTGGACCTGTGTTACCGACTCCGCTTGAAAATTGCCAAGAATCTTAGAACAGTTGCTTTGATTTTATTACTATGCTATTGAAGATGCTTAACCTGTGCACCTCGCTTTCCTCTTGCTGTTTTCTTTGTGAACTAACAAGCCACTAACGGTGGGGCTGGAGAACTGTGTTCATCTTGTGAAATTATTTCCAACAGCAGCCCTGAAAGCGCCCTTTATTTTTTAAGATATATTAGTCTCTCTCTCTCAAAACATAGTGAAAAACTGTTTTTCTGAAGGGCTGAAAAACCTAATACCTGCAACTTACATATAGGAGGCAGTAAAATTTTAACATTGAGAAATCATGGCCCTAAATATGGCATTTTTATGTCTTTGAAGTGCTACACGTTATTGAGTTCAGAATTCTTTCACATAGAGAGACAAGAAGTCCCAGAGAAAAAGTATTTGTAGCTATGTGCCCTGTAAAAGACATCCTTAAGCTGTTTTCTTAGCAGAACATTTCCTGGACAAAATAAATAATTCTTTTTTTTTACAATGCGGCAGGTTAGTCATTTGCTCAGATATTACAAGCAGATTACATGGGCTTTTTTTTCTGAGTTGGTGTCTCACTCTGTCGCCCAGGCTGGAGTGCAGTGGCACACTGGCTACCCTAGCGTCAACCTGCTGGGTTCAGGCGATCTTGCTGCCTCAGCCTTCCAAGTAGCCAGAACGACAGGCGCACACTACCATGCCCAGCTACTTTTAAAATTTATTGTAGAAATGAGGTCTCTCCAAGTTGCCTGGGCTGGTCTCAAACCCGTGGGCTCAGGCAATCCACGTTCCTCAGCCTCCCAAAGTGCTGGGATTACAGGCTGAGCCACTGAGCCCGGCCACATGGGCTTTTCTAAACTTGAATGTAGACAGCATGTTCATAAGAGAATTAGTTGTTGAAAGTACATTACATAGGGGATGAACCTCTTGACACATAGCTGGCGACAAAGGGTATGTGATTCACTCAAGCCCAAAATATTTGTTTTCATATTGTTCTCCCTTGGTATAACACTTAGTGTCAGTCATCAGGCACGTGCTCTTCACAGCATGTTTTAGAGGACCAATGCCCTAAACTTGCCATTCCATTTTCCAGTATGAACAGATAGTAGGAGTCATGGAGTCATGGTTACCAGGAACCTGTTGTTTTCCCTTCCTCGCCATGGAATGTATACCTTGGAGCTGTCCTCTATTGCTTCCATAGTCCATTTCCTCCAGTCTATAGAATGGTGACTTGACTGCTAATGTGCTCTAACTTAGGTCTTAATGTTGGACCTGGGTCTTCTGTGGTTGACCTGGAGGTTGCAAGTGGAGATTGGACATGAGGGCTGAGGTGTTCCTCTCAGTGAGGGAAGATGTACGGGCTGGAGAAGAAGGGAAAGGAAAGTGCTGGTACCCTTGCCTTGGCCCTTCAAAGGCAGATGTGATGTGTGAGCCTAATCTCCCTCACTCAGTCTGTGAATTCCTCGAAGAACAACAACAACAACAAAAATCATAATAATCTTTATATCCTAAAGTCTGGCATTAAAAAAATTATATTATTTAGTACAACTTTGTCCAACCTGAGATAAAAAAGTGAGTCTGTGGGTAAGATCCGGCCTGAAGATGTTCTATGTTAGATCTGCATAGTATTTGATTTTTATTTGAATAAGTGTTTAAAACTGAAAAAATTTGCATGATAATCTTGCTTCTCTGAGGAAAACATTTTAAAAGCGCTGAGCTCACCCACATTCCCAAAGGGCATCAGCAAAGAGTAGCTTCTCCCCAATTCCCAGCAGAGCTCATGTAGTGAGTTCAGTTTGTCATGGTCCAGAGATTCCTTTGCGAACTCTTACAACCATTTTGCAGGTGCAATTACCTACCTGGCCCCTATGGACATTCAAATGTGTTGTGCTTTCAGTAAACATGTTAGCAATGAATGATAAATTCGAACATAGAGGCTGTAAGAATGGTGTTTGCATTCTGACCATCTCTGAGTGGTGATTAAAACAGAGCTCCCCTGGGAAGAAGGATTGATTTTCACAAATGAACTGGTACTAACTCTGTATCTATGAAGTTTAATCTAATGCTTAAATTTTGTGACAAATTATCCACAGACTCATTAGTCTAAAACAACTCCTGAATGTTAAATGTCCCTATTTGAGATTTTTAATCAGATAATTTAAAAAAGAGAAAATTTTGAATAAGGTCTGCTTTGTGTCTGGAATCAATTCTCTAATGTGAATTTCCTAGTTCTCTAAAGTGCTGTTGGAGCTTTATGTATCAAAATGCCTTGATGGCATAAGTATATTTTCCCTTTCAAAATATCACTTTATCTCATTAGGCTGAGAAATGTTCCTGTAATATTTTCCTTTTTAGCACCAAATTATAGGTAATTTATGACAGAAAAAATGATAGGTAATTTATTATGTATGAGTTTGTATGTCATATTTCAGTTATCATGGTAACTTTGAATATGTTATGTGGTATTTTCTACTACAACTGAAATAGACTGTGTTCGTATGACATATCTTAGTTTAACAAGTAGTTTTTTAATAATGCTATAAAATATATGATGGTTTGCTATCGATGGCATTTGTATCATAGCTGTGACTACCAGATAGAAAAGAAAATAGGGCATAGAGAAGATATTTTGAAATAAATAATAAAGTAGTTTTCGTCTATGTTTAAAAGAAGATAGAATCTAAGAGGTTGTCTCATTTTTAAAGCTGCAGTTACAACCATTTGTCCATTATGAATTACTCCAAATTCTTTTCCCAGTGCTACTAGATACATCTTTCAAATATACTATTGATTTAAGAAAGAAATCACTATATTCTAGTTGAGTTAAAATCAGAGAAGATAAGTTAACTATAATTTAAGTCCTAAACATAAACTTCATGCAGATATTTTGAAAAATCTCAGCTATGTGTTCCAAATGGTTGGGTTCAAAAGTATCAGATTTATAAGCTATTTGTTGGTTGTCATTCATTATAGTTCATGAAACTCGTTTCTGCACTCCAGATTGAAGATTTACTTAATGGGAAGAATCTGAAAAGTCTCGACCCCTCTGTTCCTTCCCCAATTATTTATTTTCCTTGTCTGTCCAACTCTAGCATTGCTCTTCTGCCTGGATAGCTGTAGAACAGACCTGTGTTAACAGAAGATTTTCTTAAGGAGCTTCATGCTGCGTTGAAGCCACAGTCTGTCAGTGAATTTCCCAAAAGACATGAGTACGTTATTGATCTGGTTTTCCTTCATGTTATCTTTCAATTCTTGATTTAACTTGACTTTCAGTGAATCAGTTAAAAGCTTACTGCTGAGGCATGCGAATTCAGTGACAGCTTTCAGTGCTGTAACCCTTATGAAGATATTTGGTGGTATGTACGAGGCAGTGTAGTTGTCACTGCTTAGCATACAGCTGACACCTTAAAATGATCCATAATCTGTTACAGGACTATTCATGTGAGAGCTTCTACATAGACTCTACAGCCTGTTGGGACATCAGTGTCAGTACAGTACTCTGTACATAGATATCTAACAATAAGCTGTCATCTGATTTGCAATACAAGGTCTAGAAAAGGACACTTTCAGAGAACAAATCTATTATTTAGGCTAAAACAAATGGAATAGCCATCCGTAGGAGTGTCTTTTCCAAAGAGATAGTTTATAAATATGCGAATGAAAAGAGTTGGTGAAATAATCTAATGAACCGCCAATTATAAATAAAATTTAATATATATAGGAAGATATAATCTAAATATAATTTATGAATTTGAGAATATGAGAGGGAGAGCATAATAGCATATTTATGAATATACTGTTGTAAATAATCCAATGGGATAGATGAAACTTATTTTTATGTTCTCTTCTAAGAATAACTTTGAAAGCAGTCAAGTATTTTCAGAGATTCTCATGGTTAGCTATTTAAACCCAACATAATGATATTCTGAATTATTTTATGTAATGGAAGTTAGAAATTGATGTTCTATAGCCTAGAAGATGCTGGGTACATACCATGGGCAATACAGTCATTGGTTTTACCAAGGGAGTGACTAGAACTGCACTAAGTCTACTAGGTGGCTAAAGTTACAGCAAAATATTTTTTGGAGGTCTCTGTCCTTATAAACAATTTGATTTCAAAAATGTTTTAAAAATGTATAATACCATGTGAGCTATAGTGAGTTATTAATGAAGATTAAGAATGACTGATAAAGAAGAGGTTCTTAGGTATTTATTACTCTACCATAAAGAGTGTTCTTTCATTATCTTTTCTTTCATATCTCTTATGCCATTACTGGTTCATTTTATATCTCTCACCAAGAAATGAAGGTAACAATGCTATTACCGCTCCCAATGATGTGTTCCTTGGAATCTTCCTGCATCCAAACAATATAGATCTTCTTGCCTCTAAAAATCTTTAATACAATATACTTAATGTGGTATATTTCATTCCTCGTCACAGTGGGTAGAATCATATTTTCTCCCACACGCAAAAGGATATGTTCACGTACTAACCCTTGATCGCCATAACCCATGGTGAATCAGATTTTATTTGGAAAAGGGCAGATATGATCAAGTTAAAAAGAGGTCTTGCTGGGTGAGGGTGGGCTCTAATCCAAAATCCTGATAAGAAAAGGAGAATTTAGGCACAGACACAGAAGGGAAGAATGACATGTGAAAATGAAGGTGGACATTGGACTGGTGCATTTACAAGCCAAGAAACACCACGGGTTACCAGTCACCAACAGAAGCTAAAGGAGACATGGAATACATTCTCCCTCAAAACCTCCAGAAGGAGCCAATTTTGCTGACACTTTAATTTCAAACTTCCAGCCTCCAGACATGTGAGAGAATAAATTTCTGTGTTTTAAGCCAACTAGTTTGTGAAAATTTGTTAGAGTAGCACTACAAAACTAATATAATCATGATGCCGCATCATCTAACTTGGAACCCATGGATACTGGCTTTTGATTATTCTCTCAGACTTTGCTATTGTGACTTAATTGATGATGACCACAAATATAAATCTTACGCAATGTGTGCAGGAGCCTTTAAATGATAACTCATGTTTTGGTCATATTAAGTTAACCATTTGGTATTTTATGGTAAATGTAGAACAACACGCCTTCCAGTCATGTCTTCTCTTGAACTGTTTAGGCCATAATTATTGCATTGCTATAATGTGACCTCCTTCAATACTGATGGAACCCCCTACTTCCTTTAGGGAGGAGGCTAAGCAAAGGACTTGTCAAAGGAGCATGAGGAGAAGGTCTGTTTGCGCAGAATGTCAGTCCTTCTTTGGGCATAGCTTAAGACTCTTCCAGGAGAACCCAGCATCATCACATCAATCAATGGCAATTGAGGACGTCAGCTGGAAGAACACTTTGGGTTTGTAGAGTAGCAATCTCAAAAGTCCATCCAGTAGGTATAAGTGCTCGCCCCTGGGTGGGTTGCAAACCACATGGCACAGATCTGCAGAAGACATGAGATGAATACTTGGAGTCTCAGTAATGGAGTCTGCGCAAAATAAAGAATGTGCTGATTTGTAGGTGCTGAAGACCGAAAGTAACCGATACCATTGACAAAGAGATGGGAAAGTGTTCAAAGCAAGGACCATATATTTAGCTCAAGCCCAAGGGTGACAGAAAACTATTCATTTCATTTCTGAAATCCCTGGCATTGTTCTGTGTAATATATGAGTGATGGTCACCCACATATGTGCGTCAGTAACATTCTGGTGACTCAATCTTGCATCGCCCCACTGAAGAATACCATGAGAACTATGGAAAGTGATCGGATCTCTGGTTTTCCTCAGGTTGGCCTCATAGGGCCAGTGTTCCTTGGAGCATCTGATTGGCTCACATGTTGGGTGGGGGTCCTAGATTGCTTCAAAGAGGAAAAAAGGAAACCAAGGCACAGCTTCAGGACTGGATCAAAACAACCCATCCAGATTGTGCTACTGGCTCATATCATCCCATCACAGGAAGAAAACTTAGAAAACTTTACAGGGTCCCTCCTAACAACACTCCATCCTTAGGAATGGGACTCAGGCAGGAAACCCGCTTTTACCTTGCCCAAAACTGGTCTAAGAGAGGTATGTAAGTAATACAGAGGGTGCCAAAAAAAAAAAAAAAAAAGTACACACACTTTAAGAAAGGGAAAAAAAACTTTATTAAAAGTGTAATACTCAATAAGATGAATAAAAGTCACATTTGACTTTTGCAATTGCAAGGAGTGATCAGCATTCACACTTCTGATTATGGCAAACGTCTTTTAAAATGTGTGTACATTTTTTTGGCACACAAGAATTGTAGAAACAATTTTAAAAAAATTATGAATGTTAGCTAGCTTACATTTACCCTCTTCCTTATCCTAACAGATAACATGTAGCTCAAGTGTTTAAGGAGGAATTGTACTCACCGCTGAGGGTGCAACTTTTTGGCCTAAGTCTAAACTAACCCCAAGAGATTATATCTGTCACATATGACAGCCAGTTGTATAAAAGCACTCCTTCTCTTTCCCTTGCCAAATGTAAAAAAGGCCCTGGCTGTTGCTGGCACTAGAAACACAAAGAAAAACTACTTTATTAAGAAGTTGACAATTTGAGAAGCAGAACAGAAAGATGGAGAGAACTTGGGCTTTAAATGGATTTCCATTTCCCTATTTATTCTATCTGAGTAGGATTTGGATAGCACACATTTATCTAATTAACAACAGTGTAAAGGGGATTTGGGGAAAGAGAGCAATACAGACAGGGAGACCAGTTAAGTGATCATGCCTATGGTTTGGATTAAGAGTTTGTATTAGAGTAATTCAACTATGATATTGGAGAAATGAAATTAAACCTGATATGTCATAAAACAGAAAAACTATTCTAACTTCTACTTACTGAGCACTTATTCTGTGCCATTCATTGTGTTAGACATTTTCCACATTTTATGTTAATTATTAATCACTGAAACACTACTTTACTGGCATTTTATCCCGATTTTACACATGAGAAATTCGAGGCTCAATGAGTTTAAGCAAATTGCAAAACTATGTATCAAATAACTGGGAGAGCTCAAATTTTAATCCTGTATCTGTTTCATTCTCAGGACTATAATCTTGAGATTTTTTTTTTTAATGTTGAGGATTTTTTTTGTGTGTGTGAAAGACATTCTCAAGACTATAATCTTGAGATTTTTTTTTTTAATCTTGAGGATTCTTTTTTTGCGAAAGACATAGAAAAGACTCACAAATTAGTTTGTAACATATGGATACTTACATCAAATAAAATATCTTGCGTTTTCTGTCATATACTTTTTATCACCAGTCTCACAATCTATAGCAAACACATATATTAAGTATCACTTGAGAACAAGGGCATACATTTATTTATCCATTTGTTCCTTTATATTTCAACTCTGAAATTAATCTTGTTGGGTGCAGATGACCTAATGCAAACATCTTGTGCCTTTAAAATAAAATCGAATGCTTCAATGCCATTTACTAAAAATATAGATGTCCCAAATTACATATAAACTTAGGGTTAAAGCAGTTGGAACTCCAGATCATGTAACATTTTTTTTCCCTGAATTTATCATTTTCATTTGGGGATTTAATGAAATGCTGTGTGTGTGTGTGTGTGTGTGTGTGTGTGTGTGTGTGTGTAAGGAAGAAAGACATACAGACAGAGGCAGAAACAGAGAAACAGAGATTGACCTAACCAAAGAGCTGCGTGATACAACAGAGAGCATCTATCATTGAACTAAACAGAGGAGACACACTGGTTTCTTGACATTCTCACAGTGGTTGTCAACCACCATATATTCCCAGCCTTGAGGGCCACTCACGCTACTTCTTTTCGCTTTAACAGATGGCATTGCCTTCTAAATCCTCAGACATAAGACTCAAGAATTAAGGATGTGACTCTGGGACCAAATCTATCCCTTGTATCCCTACCTTCTCCAAGTTCAGAGATAATTGTTTGCCCTCTTCTTTATGAGTCGGCTTCATATGATACATACATTTCTGCAGAAATCAGCCCCTCCGGTGAGCATTCTGTTTTCTGCTTTTTATCTAGGGCAAAGACTGGCAAACATTTTGTGAAGAGCCAGATGTTAAATATTTTAGGCTTTATGGAACAGATGTCCTCTGTCATGGCTATTCAACACTGCCATTGTAGATAGTGGGAAAGCAGCCATAGATAATATAAATGAATGTGGATGTGTTGCAATAAAACTTTATTTACAAAAACAGGTGACTGATGAAACTGGCCCATGGGTTATAGTTTGTTAACCTCTGGTTTTGAGTATCACTATTCATCTTCTTTTGCCACAAAGATATGTAGCTTTGATTATCCTGAAAAAAATCAATATAAAAATTCAGGAAATAAAATTATCTTGAAATTATATATTCATATGTATGCATAATTCACATATATAATGCTTCTATTGATTAACTTTTCTTTTTTTTAAATAAAACTATACTTTATTCACTTAGCAAATATTTATTAAGGATATATATCTTCTTTTTATTGACAAAGTTTTCAAACTGATCTTTAAACTCTGACTATCTCAAATATTCTTTCTACCTTTTCTTTATATACAACCACACCCACCCACACACACAATTCTAATCTGATACTGCCATCTCTACCAATCTAGTTGTACCACCACCCAACAACTACGTAATGCTCTTTTGTTGTTGTTGTTGTTGTTTTTAGTTGGAGTCTCACTCTGTCACCCAGGCTGGAGTGCAGTGGCACGCTCATGGCCACCCCATTGTTGACCTGCTGGGCTCTGGCAATCCTTCCGCCTCAGCCTTCCAGGTGACCAGAACGACAGGCGCACACTACCAAACCTGGCTAATTTTTGATTTTTTTAATTGTAGAGACAAGGTCTGAGTTGCCTGGGCTGGTTTCAAATCCATGGGCTCAGGCAATCCACTCACCTCAGCCTCCCAAAGTGCTGAGATTACAGACTGAGCCACCAAGCTCTGCTGTAATATTCATTTTATGAATCTATGTCTTTCTTTCCTTAGTTTCTGTTACCTGAAATGCCTGCCTGAAGTTTACCTCCCCAAATGCTGTTCAAATTTTAAAAAATAAGTGTAGAGCTAGAATGAGCATAAAAATGTACAGTTTTCTTGAATATCTAAATTCTTGATGAGATTTATCTGAGCTAGTATCTTATGATGTGTATGGACTTGGAAAATTTTTTTTTTTTTTTTTTTTTTGAGTTGGAGTCTCACTCTGTCGCCCAGACTGGAGTGCAGTGGCCGCTCCCGGCCACCGCAGCCTCGACCTGCTGGGCTCCGCGATCCTTCCACCTCGGCTTTCCAAGTGGCTGGAACTACAGTCGCGCGCTACCACGCCCGGCTGATTTTTTGATTTATTGTAGAGATGAGGTCTCGCTTGCCCAGGCGGGTCTCGAACCCACGGGCTCAGGCAATCCACCCACCTCAGCCTCCCAAGGCGCGGGATTACAGGCTGAGCCACCGATGTGTGTGTGTGTGTGTGTGTGTGTGTGTGTGTGTGTGTGTGAGAGAGAGAGAGAGAGAGAGAGAGAGAGAGAGAGAGAGAGAGAGAGAATTGCTGCTGATCTAGGCGCTAGGAATTAAGAAGTGAATAAAAAGTACATTAACAAGAGTATCTGATCTCAAACCAGACAAAGTTGGGACCAAAGGGAATCCCAAATTTACATGAACGATGACCACTTGTATACCTAATCCTGAATTGTGCCCTACATTTTTAACTTAAAATTAAAAAATAAAAAAAAAAATTAAAAAGTACTTGCTTATGTAGAGTTTAATTCTAGTGGAGACCAATCATCTGAGCAGTTGATTCAACATGATCTTTGGCCTCTGTGAAACAATACTGTGTGGTATATCATTCCTTCTCATTAAGATTATAATGTACATGAGTGTTTTCATATAGCTGAAAATATAGAGATTCCTGAAAGGTGGTTTCTGAAAGTTCCACACCCTTTACCACTTAACTTCACCCAGTGTATCACCTCACCTTTACTAAACACCACTCCCCACTGAAAGAATCCTGCACTCCATGGAGGAATGGCTGATCCTAGGATTTGGGCAGGGAAAGTAAAAGATAAAGTTGGAACATCCTTAGTGCCAGAGAATTAGGATGTGTGCAAAGAATGTAGGAATGATTTTTAAAAGGCAGAAAAGTCAACTTAAAGGGGCTTTCTGTAGCCAAACCTCAGAAAGTTGAACACTAAAATAACTAGTGATAGTAACAGGTTATAATGCATTAAGTAACATAAGAATCAAGAAGTTCATCTATATGACTGATTGAATGAATGAATCATATGGGAATGGAAATTTCTTTCTCACATTCGAATGCCAGCTAAAAGCTATAGAAGGACTTGGTGGCATTAGAATATCACTGTTTGGCTATCATCATTGTATTGATATCAGCAAATAAAAGTAAGGCATGCTAAAACAAGGAAGTGAAAGGCATAAAGAACAGAATTTTACATGGGCTCAAAGTATCTCGTCGCAAGACACGTGTTAAACACAAAAGGAAGGAAAAGAAACATTACAGTGGAAAAAAATTGCACTATCTTTATAAGGTACACAAAATTATTACCACCAGTCATGGAATAGAGACATATCAGGTGCAGGTCAAGAGATCTCGAGGGAAAAGCCACAGGATATCTGATATCCATTCTCTAGAGCTAATCATGAGGAAACATTGACCAAATCCAAATTAAGGGATGTTTTACAAAATGACTGGGCTATATAGGGGAGCCTGAAGATTCCCTCTAGTCATTGTAGTTCTTAAGTGGGAACTTTGACTGTGTCTAGGAACCAACTTGACACAAACCAGGTGAACAAGAGCATATGAGTTTAATTAACCTTACACGTCCATGAAGATACAAAAGAGTGAAGATTGGAAGAATAACCAAGCAGAAAGCTTCTATTCTTTTTAGACAAAGAAGGATAAATTTTGTGAAGAAATGTCAAACAGAGGGGTCTAACCCAGGAGTAGTAAATTCTAGGGAAGTAGTTAGGAGATATATAGAGTGGTGTAAAACTAGTGAAGACACGGGTTATCTTAGTAAGTTTATTCAGGTCCATTGCAGCATCACTTCTCAGTCACTGCTGATGTGAGTTATCTTCTCACATTGGAACAGGAAGGAGCTTTCTCACAGGGAACTGTATGACTTGGTATAGGTAAAGAAAAGCAGTTCAAATGGGCTTCTCCACGAATGCTGTTTCTCAAATGCTTTTAGCTTGGGGCATTTTTGGGTGTTGTTTCCTCAACTTTTTCAGCTGTAATCCTCAAAAATGTTGAAGTCCTGAAAATAAAAAAAATAAAATAAAATAAAATACAAGAGTGATGGACTGACTAAGATAGAAAGTGACTGGAGAGACAAGATGTCCAGGTACAATGTGTGATTCTCAACTAAAACCTTCCCTTCAAGAGATGCTACTGGGACAACTGGTGAAACTTGAGTAGAGTCTCTAGTTAAAGAGTAGAAAGAAGTTCTTTGCACTACCAATGCAACTTCTCAGTAGGTTGAAAGCTGTTTTACATTAAAATGTTAAAACATTGAGAGAACTGGGTGTCTGCTCCAATGAAGAACAGAGTCTGCTGCTTCCAGTGTTGAGAGGTTAAGATTGTCTTTTCATTCTCTTCTGCCAGAAACAACTAGACAGCTGGACAAAATATGAAAAAGTAGCTATTTTCAGACTCTGGGAAATAGTGTAGTCACAAAGGAAAAAAAGATCCAGCAATTTTATTGTTGGATTTACATCCAAAGGAAATGATTATGTTGAGGAGATATCAGCACTTCCATCTATACTGCAGCCCTGTTCTCACTACCCAAGACAGGGAATCAACCTAAGTGTGCCTTCATGGATGGACAGAGGAAGAAAATGTGGCATAGCTGGGTGTGGTGGCTTGTGCCTCTAGTCTCAGTACTTTGAGAGGACAAGGAGGGAGAGTAACTTGAGCTCCGAATATTGAGACCAACCTTGGCAGCATAGCAAGACCTAGTCTCTCTCTAAAAAAAACGAAAAAAAAAAGGAAGAAAAGAATAAACAAGTGTAGTGGTACTCACCTTGTAGTCTCAACTACTTGGGAAGTTGAGGAGTAAGAATCACCTGGGCCCAGGAGGTCGAAGCTGCAGTGTGCTGAGATTGTGCCACTGCACTCCAGCTTGGGTGATAGAATGAGACCCCAACTCGGAAAGAAAAAGAGAAAGAGAGAAAGAGAAAGAAAGAAAGAAAGAAAGGAAGGAAGAAAGAGAAAGAAAGAGAAAAAGGAAATTGTTGTACATACACACACTGAAATACTATTCAACCACAAAAAATGAAATCCTTTTATTTACAAAAACAGGGATGAAATTGGAGGACATTATGTTAAGTGAAATAAGCTAGGCGCAGGAAGACAAGTCCACAGGATCTCACTTATATGTGGAATATAAAACAGTTGCACTCATAGAAGACTAGAATAGCAGTTATCAGAGACTAGGGAAGGGAGTGGGTAGAGGGGAAAGGGAGAGATCAGTCAGTGACACCAAGTTGCATTTAGATAGGAAGAATAAATTTTGGTGTCCCAGTGCAGGCCTGGGGTACTGGTATATGGCCAGGTAGGAACTGGTACGGGTACATGACCTGTTAGGAACCAGGTAACAAAGCAAGAGGTGAGGGTAGGCAAGTGAGGTTTTGTCAGCTGTCAGTTCAACAGCAGCATTAGATTTTCATAGGAGCAGGAACCCTATTGTGAAGTGTGTATGCGTATGCAAGGGAACTAAGTTGGGTGATCCTTATGAGAATCAAATTCCTGATGACCTGAGGTGGAGCGGAGGTGGAGAGCAAAAGCAAACACAGATTAATAGCAGTGAGGTTTGACTGCCTTATCCCCCACCTCTCCCAAAGCTCCCTTGCCCCCTACCCTGTCTGTGGATAAATTGTCTTACATGAAACCTTTCCCTGACATCAAAAAAGTTGGGGACTGCCATTCAAGAGTACAGTGGGGTGACTGTCACTAACATTATAATAGATTTCAAAGTAGCCAGAAGAGAGGATTTTGAATATTCTCACCACAAATAAACAACGAATGTACAAAGCCATGAAAGTGCTAAATACCCTGATTTGATTATTATGTAATACATACATGTATCACACCATCACACATATATTATTATTGTGTCTACTATAAACACTGAAAATAAAATAAAATGATATATATTTTTTTAAAAGATTATAGTGGTCAGGAAGACAGAAACCTGTATTGTGTTTTGTACACATCTTACAGAATAGCGAATAGATACGTGTTTTTATTGCCAAGAATCAAAAACACAATTCTGAATTAAATGAAAAGGTTAAAGCTTTTGTTTTAAATTATTTTCATTTTAAAATCATAAATATTATATTTTATCACATTTTCTTCCTATTTTTTGTCATGTTTTGTGTGTGAGAACAATGGATCTTGTAACTGCAGGTTACTTTTTATGTTTTCCCAAAATGTCAGGGTTTCATACAAAAGTAAAGGAAAACACAATTCTGAGGAAATACTATAAGGTGCATTGGGGGGGGTGCTTAGGAGAGACAAGGCATTTGGGCTGATTATAAGGAGAGTAGTGATTTCTGTTTTAATTTTTCGATCTTTTAGTTTTAAAAGAAAGTCTTTCCTTAATGGAACTATTGTTAATTCAGAGACAGGCAAACAGAGGGCAGGGCGGTGGGGGGGGGGGAGGCGGGGAGACACGGCAGAATATGAGAAAAGCACTTTTTAAAAAGGTCCTACTTACATGCATGTGACAAAAATATTTAAGGAGAACATATGCAGTCATAGGACTAATGGAATCACTTTCAAAATTATTTACCTTTTCTTTAAGCCTCAACAGCCTAACTGTGAATTTAGTTTTTCGATTTCTAAGCCAAGTGGCAAAATGTGTCAGAATTATGTACAGGTCGTATAGAGTACAAGGTCACAAGACTGAGCTCTAAGTAACCTGAATCAAATATCACTACCAAGGTACATCTTTTTCTCTGTCTTGTGACTATTTTCACAAAAACCTGCTGCCTAATTGGCCTCACCATATCGATGATGGTATGAGTCCAGTATTTAATTAAAACCTATTTCCTATTAACTAATGAATTTGATACCTTATTTGCTGTATCCTAACAGGGCTGAGATTTTATGAAGGGTTGGGAGAGGATCCAATCATCACATCTGTTCTAATATGATCACAGTTTTGAGAAAACTGTTTTTCCCCATCTCTGAATACCCTATTTTTAAATGTAATTTTGCCATGAGAACTTCCTTTATTCTCTTACACAAAAATTCTTTCCCTTCTGAGAAATTTTTAACTTAGGCTGTTGACTATTTTTTTACAATTATTACTCATTGGTGATATCATTATAAAGTAAATCACAAGAAACTATCCAATATCAAGTATCACAGGGAGAGTCGTATTTCATTTTTAGAAAGTTAAGGCTGAGCAGCTTCTAAAGCAAAACAACAACAAACATCATGAGTATATTTTATTAAATGATTAAATTGGGGTGAATATGTTAAATTAATGTCTCTTGATAGCACGTTCTTATTATTCCCAAAGATGAAACACAAAACTTCAGAATACAAAAGTAAGCCTGTGTTATTCTGAACGTCTGTTTTCTTTTGAAAATGAATAGTTAGCACTTTGTATATATGTTAAGAAGGAAGTTCTCCTTTTTATTCATAATGGCTTCAACTGACTACATTTTTAAAATTCCAGATATTGTGAAATTCAGAAGCACTGTGGACAAAATTGGATTCTATAGTCCTGGAGTGGAGATGTGAAAAAAAAAATGAGTTTCTTTTGGAGTGGCACTCAAAGACATTAAAATAAATTCTGGGTGAAAGTTTGACATTATTCAGCTAGTTTAAATATAGCCTTTCATTGGAGATAAATGTAGTTTTACAATATTAAACACACTTGTGTAATTATTATGATCGGCACTTATGGGACTGTGATTATGTAAACGCTAAGCTCTAGAAAAAATGGATTCTGAAATATATATGATAAAATTTTGCATTCTAGCCCTGCTTAGTTCACCTCTGTATGATATGCCAAAGTGCTCATGAAAGGGTTGCTGTCACCAAAGAATTGCAATTATGACACCGGCACTAAAATTTCTCATTTGATCATTACATCTCATTTTGTCTTGGGCCACTCTAATGAGTCTTGATTAACTCTTCCTCTTCTTCTGCCTAGACAGTCCTACTTGTCATATCAATTGTCTTCTTTGCCATTTTTCAGTTTTCAACTTTGTTTCCTCAGATTTGAATGATGTCTAATTATACCGGTCCTGGGTGTCCAGTGGCTGTTAAACTGAGATTAAACACCACCTTACAGAGGATCACCATCAGCTGTGACAGTAATCCACATCACAGCCCAACATGTGCGTTGAGACATAATATTATTAATCCCATGGCGATCTATTATTAACATATATTTAAAAGTGAACTTGGAGGATTTTTAAAATTTTTTAAATAAGTTATCTTTAAATGGCAATACCACCCTATCCTATCCAGGCTTCCTTGTAACTGTTTCCTTCTCCACTGATTAAATTCACTTGAACTAGTATTCCAACTTTGGTTCTTCTTATAGTTGACTATCTGTGAATGATGGCATATTTAAGAGTGTTAAAGAACGTCTGTTTCTTTATTGGTTATATAATAGTCTGAACATGAAGGGTTCTGAATAGGAGTGGCCTCACAGGTATGAGAACCATACAGTGGTCAGTGCCCTCAGAAGTACTTGTGCTTGGTTTAATATTCTGCTGCCCTTATCTTGAAATTCTTAATAATTTTTGAAAAAATTCATTTTTCATTAGTCTCAACAGGTTGCATAGTCAGTCTTTTAACATCTGGCAAAAACAGTAAGAAATCTGATCATAGGTGACTTGGGATATTAATTTGGGAGACAGGAACATTCAGCATAAAGGGAAAGCTTTAATGGAATAAATATGTGTTTAGTGCCCACTATTTGTCAGGCACTGTTCTAGATATTAGGGATATGGTGATCAAGGAAACAGACAAAATCCTTCTATTATGAAACTTACGTTTTAAAGAGGAGAGGCTGATAATAAGTAAATGAAAAGACACTGTAAAGTACGTCAGATGGCAAAAACTGTGGAGACGAAAGATTATAAGAGAAATGGGAAAAGGGGGGAGAGAGAGAGAGAGGGAGAGAGAGAGTGAGAGAGAGAGAGAGAGAGAGAGAGAGAGAGAGAGAGACTGCCCATCAGGACAGAGATGGGATAGAATTGTAGCATGAGTCTTCCTTTATTTAAATGATCTTTGCCGTAGGACAAACTCAGTCTCCTAGACTCTTTAATTTGAAAGGAGATTGTTAGCTTATCATTTGGGTGGAAAAACCAAATTGGCGGGAGCTTTTAGTGAGAAGATATTAAGGTTTGCAATTGATTGAAATGTTTCCCTGGCACAGAGTAAATTCTTTTTTTAAAACACTATATTTTATTATAGAAATGTGGGGTACAAGTCAGGATTAGGTACATAAGTTGTCTATGTGCAGGTGAAGTCTGAGCTTCCAACAGGTCCTCACTCCCTCTGGTTTAGGACCAGGTACCCTTTGTATTGTTACATGCCCCCACTCCCTGCCTCCTCTGGCGGTGTCCCACAACTGCTGATCCCTCCCTTGTGCTAATGTGACCAGTGTTCAGGTTCCACTTATAAGTGAGAACAAGCAGTATCCGGATCTTTGTTTCTGTGATAAAGTACTTAATATCATGGTCTCCAACTCCATCCAATTTGCTGCAAAGTTCATAATTTTGTTCTTTATGGCTGCTTAATATTCCTTTGTGCATGTGTACCACATTTTCTGTATCCAGTCCACTTCTGAGGGTCAGTAGAGTTGGTTCCATGTTTTTGCTAATGTGAATAATGCAGCAATAAGCTTGTGTGTGCAGATGTCTTTTCCGTAGAATGATTTATGTTCCTCTAGGTACATTCCCAGAAGTGGGATTGCTGGATCATATGGAAGGTCAATTTCTAGTTCCTTTAGAAATCACCACATTATTTTCCATAGAGGCTGAACTAGTTTACACTCCCACCAACAGTGTAGAAGTGTCCCCTGTTCTCTGCACCCATGACAGCATCTGTTGTTTTCAGAGTAAATTCTTTACTATGGCAAATGGTGGGACTAAGGGCGGGGGACAAGAGGCCATAGCCAGTGAAATCCACCTATTTATTTATTTTTATTTTTTATTTTTATTTATTTTATTTTTATTTTTTGAGTTGGAATCTCACTCTGTCACCCAGACTGGAGTGCAGTGGCACGTTCCTGGCCACCGCAGCCTCGACCTGCTGGGCTCCGGTGATCCTTCTGCCTCAGCCTTCCAAGTAGCTGGAACCACAGGTGCGAGCTACCATGCCTGGCTAATTTTTTATTTTATTGTAGAGATGAGGTCTCGCCAAGTTGCCCAGGCGGGTCCCGAACCCGTGGGCTCAGGTAATCCACTCACCTCAGCCTCCCAAGGTGCGGGATTACAGGCTGAGCCTATTTTCAGTTGCCTCACAGTAATTGTACATACTTTTGTAATACAAAATGTTATGTTCATATGTGTCTACAATGATGATGATCGAATCAGGGTGATTAGCTTATCCATCAGCTCAGATAGGTATTTCTTTGTGCTGTGAACTTTTAAAGTCCTCTCTTCTAGCTTTTAAAAAATATACAATAAATTCTAGTTAACACTATTTATCCTTCTGCAAAAGACCAGAATTCATTCCTTCTCTCTTGCATTAACTTTGTATCTGTTGATCAGAGTTTCCCCACCTTCCCCTCCCTGTTACCCTTCCCAGCTTCTTCTTCTTCTTCTTTTTTTTTTTTTTTGAGTTGGAGACTCACTCACGACCACCGCGGCCTAGACCTGCTGGACTCAGGTGATCCTTCCACCTCAGCCTTCCAAGTAGCTGGAACCACAGGCTTGTGCCACCATGACCAGCTGAATTTTTGGTTTATCATAGAGACAAGGTCTCACCATGTTGCTCAGACTGGTCTCAAACCCCTGAGCTCAATTAATTCTCTCACCTCTGTCTCCCAAAATGTTGGAATTACAGGCATTAGCCACTGAGCCTGGCCCTTCTCAGTTTCTAATTCTCACATTTCTACTCTTTACTTCTGTGAGTTCAATTACTTTTCTTAGCTCCCACATATGAATGAGAAAGTATGGAATTCATCCTTCTGTTCCTGACTTACTTCACTTAACATGATATTCTTCGGTTCTATCCATGCTGTTGCCAATGACAGAATTCCATTCTTTTATGGTGGCTGAAAAGTCTTGTGTATGCATACTACATTTTGTTTTTCCATCTGTTTGATGGACACTTAGGTTGATTCCATATCTTTACTATTGTGAATAATGCTGTAATAATCATGGGGGTTCACGTATCCCTTGGCACACTGATTTCTCTTCCTTTGGATAAATACCCAGTAATGGGATTGCTGGATCATATGGTCTTTCTAATTTGGGTTTTGAGAAGTTTGAGAGGTTTGAGAAACCTCTGTACTGCAGTGCATAATGACTGTGCTAATTTACCTTCAGACCAACAATGTATGAGTTTTCTTCCATCTGTATCCTTTGTCAGCATTTGTTATTTTTTGTCTTTTTGATAATAGCCATTCTTTTTTTTTTTTGAGGTTTTATTATGCTTTAATGAGAACCAAATAGTAAAGCTTTAATTTAATTGGCCTAAAATTGGGGGAGCAACATGAAATATTATCACAATCGATTGTTTTCCCATATTTACCTTAATACATGTATTGTCCATAGTCTCAGTTTGGTGCCAAATAAAGGTGCTTTTTTGGGTAGTAGCCACCCTTACTAATGTGAGCTGGTGTCTTAATGTGGGTTTGTTTTGCATTTCCTTATAATTGGTGATGCAGAGCATTTTTTCATATACCTGTTGGCTATTTGTATTTCTTTTGAGAAATGTCTGTTCAGTTCCTTTGCACACTTTTTAATTAGCTTATTTTCTTTGATGCTGTTGGGTTACTTGTATGTGCTAGGTATTAATCCCTTGTTAAATGAGTCACGAGCAAATGTTTTCTCCCATTCTACAGGTTGTCTTTTCATGTTGTTGATTGTTTACTTTGCTGTGTAGAGCTGTTTAGTTTAATACAGTTCCACTTGTCTATTTGGGGGTATTTTGCCAGTGCTTTTGAAATCTTACACATAAAACTTTCGCCTAAATCAGTGTCATGCATTTCCCCATGTTTTCTTCTAAAAGTTTAATAGTTTCATGTCTTATGTTTAAGTCCTTTATCCATTCTGAGTTGATTATTTATTTATTTATTTTTTTGAGTTGGAGTCTCACTCTGTCTCCCAGACTGGAGTGCAGTGGCCGCTCCTGGCCACCGCAGCCTCGACCTGCTGGGCTCCTGCGATCCTTCCACCTCAGTCTTCCAAGTAGCTGGAACTACAGGCATGCGCTACCACGCCCAGTTGATTTTTGATTTATTGTAGAGATGAGGTCTTGCCAAGTTGCCCAGGCAGGTCTCAAACCCGCAGGCTCAGGCAATCCACTCACCTCAGCCTCCCAAGGCGTGGGATTACAGGCTGAGCCACCAAGCCCGGCTTGATTTTTTTAATATATGGTGACACATAGGGCTCTAGTTTCATTCTTTTGCTCAGTTTGCCTAGCAACATTTATTGAAGAGTGTCTTTTTTGAAATGTATAGTTTTGGTGCCTTTGGAGAAAATCACTAGGTTGTAAATATGAGGGAGGGTAGGGGAACGGGAACTAGGTCAAGTGTTCTAGGAACCCATTGGCATCAGTGTGCCAGCTAGTGGTGTTGTGAGATGCTGCATTTGGCTTCAGGAAACTTTCTTTTGGAAATTCTTTCAGTGTGTTTGCACATTTCATGATGGGTGGTTTATGCATGTACCTGCTCACACCTCACTGAGTGTTCACCAGTTTTTGACTCAAAACAGAATGACTTCCATGTCCAGCCCTCCCTTTTTAACTGATCTTGTCCCGAGTGACTTTATTTTTGTTTGTTTTCCCAGATGAAAAAAAGACCTCAAGGGGGAAACATTTTGCTGATGTGGAAGAGATGAAATAAAAGATGGCAGAAGTAAAAGGAATCAAAACTGATGAATTCAAAAACTGTTGAGCAGTGGAAAAGGTGTGTCCACAGGTGTACTGCATCAAATGGAGAGTACTCCAAAAGTGACTGAAGTTTAAATGTGTAAGGATAAATACACAATTTTTAATAAATAAATTACAGTTTTTGTGGGAGTCCCTCTTAATACATGAATTTACTTTTGGGGCAATCCTCGTATTTCTGCCAGCTAAATTGTTGTTGTCTTAAGGAATGGCAACCAGAGAGGTGATGGGTCTTGGTGTTTGTAACAGATACATGACAGCTTTGCTAATATATTGTAAGATTTATAAGGGACAGGTGTCCAAGATGATTCATTCCCATGCCATTTGTCATTTTCAAAAATAGTAAGTAATAGAACATTAACCTTGTAGTGTTAGGTATTCTGTATTTTAAATGTTGTTTCTCTTAAGAGTATTTTTTATTTGAACGTTTATGTGCGTGCGTGTGTGTGTGTGTGTGTGTGTGTGAACTTTCTGTAAAGGTCATGAAATTGAGTCATGATGCAAAAATAGAGTTGTCAAGTGCAATAACCTATGCATACTGCCTTCTAATTATCATAGTGCCTTTACTATAATAAACTAGAGTTTCTTCAAATGTACTACTAATGGATTTTACACATTCTTACAATATATGCAAATAATATACTACCACCATTCTTTAAGAGCTCATCCTATAGACCCCAGAAAAGGAACTCAATTTAATGAGTCAGTTGCTAAATCTATGGCTCTTCAAAAAATTTAACTGCTTTATTTTCATCATAAACTGAATTATATTTATCCAAACTTAGCATCCTGAAAGTTTACATGTAAAATTAAATTTAATAAAACTGTGTACCACCAATCAGTGACTCACTTCTGTAAGTTTAAAAATGCATTCATATTAGCAGCAGAGTCATAAAAAATGATTATCTTTACTTACATATTAAAAGTCTCCACCAAGCACTATGACTTTTGGCTGGACATGTTGCCACTGTCATGATTTACTAACCAGATACAATCACCACTATGTATCACTACATCGTTTTTATGTAGATTATATGCCCTGATTTCTGCAATCAATTTTCTGCATGTTTCCTGAGACATATTGTATTTCTTGTTTTGCCTTGTGCTGAATAAAACACAAATTTTATTTTCAAATATCTACTTCTCTTTTACTTTTTTAAAAACAGCTTTTCAATGGGATTAGAAGCAAAGTCCATTTTTTTTTTTTCTGGATAAGTTAAGCTCCTGTTAGCAAAGTAGTTTCCAAGATTTACTTTTCCCACCATCTGTTCCAATAACTAGAGAGGATTTTTAATGCCTAATGTATGTGTGTTAGTATCTCTTTAAGACATTCTGTCATGTTGATGGACTCAGTGGTGCTGATATAATCATCTAGCAATTGAAATTTAATTTTAAAATCTTAGCGTGATAGAGGCAAAAATCTGTGAAAGTTGGAAGAAATATTTTTTTATTAGAATTGAATTATGCACATCATTTTAAATTATCTTGATATCTCTTTTTACTTTTATTTCTTTGATTCCAGTCTCAAAACCTTGTAGACCAAAATTGAGACTATTTTCTTGGATAAGCAGTAGTATTAATGCCTGATTAGATCATGTGTCATTTTCACAGGGCCCAAGTAACTTCTCTAAGTCTGTTTCACTTCATGTGGAAGACATCAGATGCTTACACTGTAGTCTTCAAGCATCCCAACAACCTGAATAATAAAAATGTTGGGTAGGTTGATTATTTCCATGATAAACAATTTTTTGTTGAAAAGCAGAAGCATCTAGTTAAATAATAAATATTACAAAGTAATTAAAATTAACAAATTCATATTACTAGTAACACACCAATCTGAAGCTAGAAATATGAAAGTCTGGGCATGGTGGCTTACACCTGCACTCCCACCAATTTGGGAGACTGAGGTAAGAGAATTGCTTGAGCCCAGGAATTCAAGACCAGCATAGGCAACAGAGCTAGACTTCATTTCAACAACAAAAAAGAAAAATCAAAAAAATTAATTGTGTGTGGCGGCACCTGCCTGTAGTCCCAGCTACTTGGGAGGGTAAGGTCACTGTACTCCAGCTTAGGCAACAGAGTGAGACTACAACTCAAAAATGAAATAAAATAAAAAGAAAAAAGGATATGAAAATTAAAGTAATGTGAACTCTTTAAATTTTTAATCTATGTCTAAAATTTTAAAACAAAGTTAGTAAACAAGAAAAAGCTAACACGTAAGATAAGTGGAAAGAAAATTGACAAACTATTGGCAACATAAATAAAATAATCGAAAATACAATCTTTCCTGCCCAGGTATACCATGATTTAGGCATAAATGACTTGCATACTTCGCTTGTATTTAAAGGATCAGCTAGGAACCATTGTCCCATGTGGTAATCCCCATGGGTAACTTGCCTTCCCCATGGCGCTCATGGGAATATGGCTCTCCCACAGTGAGGAGAGGCAAGGCTTCTAGCTGGGACTCTGTTTCTAAAAAAAATATGACTGCAGCTTGCCATCAAAATTCAGAAACTATTTAGAACATTGTTGTGATAAATTGTGTACTTGCTATTTCTCGAATTGCGTCAGTACCCTATACATGCACATTTAAAAATTCATCAGTCTGCCTCAAAACAAACAGATCACAATAACAACCAAAACAAAACTTCTAGGATCGAAATCCCCAGAACAGAATAACTAATAAAGCAATCTGACTATTTCTTTGCAATCTTATACTGTCTACCCAAGCTACGCAGTGTCTTGAGGGTATGAATATAATGGCAAACAGATATGTCTTTTCCCATCTGCACCATCCTTATTACACAAAATGAAAATGCATGCTCCAGTCAGAGGGAAGAGCATATTTAAAGATATAGATATCAGAAAAAGCATAGGACTATTAAGAGACTGAAATAAATTGAGTGATAGTTACTAGATTATAAAGGAGAATACGAGTTTAAGAGACAAGGCTGGAGACCATTATGGCAGGGGTCCTCATTCCCCCGGGCAACAGACTGGTACTGGTCTGTAGCCTGTTAGGAACCAGGCTGCACAACAGGTGAGCAACACAGCCGCTCCCCATCACTCTCATGACTGCCTGAACTCCGTCTTCTGTCAGATCAGCAGCGGCATAAGATTCTCACAGGGGCACACAAACCCTATTGTGAACCGTGCATGAGAGGGACCTAGGCTTGATTTCATATGAGACTCTAATGTCTGATAATCTGAGGTGGAGCTGAGGAGGTGATGATGGCGCTGGGGTGCGGTTGCAAATACAGATTAATGTCAGCTTTGAGGTCTGACTGCACAGAGACCATAATAAGTCAATTGCTTGCAGGCTCATTCAAAACTCTATCATTGAGTGGCATGTGAGTTGATGAACTTCAATTGCACAGCTGTGTCTGGTAGCAGGCTTTAAGTCAGAATCCAACACTCATTTTAGTTCTTGCGTGTCTCGCCCATTATTTATTTACCACTTCCATCCACATATCTTTTTTTTTTAAGGTGAGTTGTTCAATTATTTAATTATATATTGTAATACTATGTAATAGAAATAAAGTGCACCGTAAATGTTACGTGCTTGAATCATCCAGAAACCCCCCACCCGACCTCCCACTTCCCTTCCACCCCACCTTCCACCTCGGTCCGTGGAAAAATGATCTTCCACACAATGGATCCCTAATACCAAAAGTTTGGAGACTGCTGCATTATGGGACTTGTAAATCAGGTTTAGGAATGCAAATGTTCTTCTTAAAGGAAAGGGAAGTCATTAAAATTTGTTAAGCAGAGGAGTGTCATAATCAGATGATTGTCTCTCTTGCTGTGTTAGGCAATGGTGTAAGCATGAAGCCATTCACTTAAAGAGGGATCACTAGAGAAATTGCAGGTTTGAAAGATGAATTCAGAGGGTCAAGTATTGAATATCACGTGTCTGGAAGACACTCGAGTGTAGATGTACAATAGGCGGTTGAACTTATATCTTTAGCAAACAAGATAGAGCTGCTAAGATATAGTTCTGTAGTTTTATAGAAGCAAAATTATACTTTATTGAAGAATAAGGTATCAAAGGAAACAAATGCCATCGAGAAGTCACTTGTATACCAAAAAAAAAAGGAAAAAAAGATCTTTAGGGTAAAGGAGTTCAATGATTTTGAATATTCCAAATTCAGATAAATTATAAGGGCAGAAAATGGACAGCAATCTATAAAGGAGACAACAAAAGAAAATGACTTCTTAGATTATCTGAAAAAATTTTTTTTTGTAATATAGAGAAAGAATCAGTGGTAATGATGGTTAATAGAAAGATTCCTCTTCAAGAGAACAGAGTCTAATGTCTCAATAATGAAGAGAATCACCCAGGAATTAGAGATTTTTCTTTCTCTTTCTTGTCCTCCGTTGTTGTCTAAACAACTATTTTGAGGAAATCTGAAAGAACTATGTAAGTTTTGGGTACATATGTGCTATAAAATTGATGAGCTTTTGTTTTCATCTCAGTTTGGTTTGGAAAAAAAGGAGAAATCTTGATCAAATGCAAAAGATACTTTTAAAAAAATAAGTGAAGCAGTTTCCCTATTTTAGAATACCTGGGAGAGAAGTAAAGGAGAATTAATTGTACCTTAAGATTTGTAATGTCAGGACAATCTGGTCTTCAAAAATTTTTGGCATCTCACTTTCTGGAACACCCTTTCATTTATTGCTTATATTATTACTGATCTCTCAATCTTTGCTAGGACAGTTTGTTAAACTCATCTTGATTAGTCAGTCTTTTTCAGTTCTGCCTCTGTCTCTCCTGAAGGTAAAACCTTGTTATTCCAGAAATGGTTAAGATGGAAAGAGAGGTAAAAAAAAAAAAAAATGAGAGAGAGAGAAAATTGGGGAAGAAATTTTAATGTTATTCTAAGTCAAAATTTGAAATTTGTAAGTCTCATGATATATGCACCCTTCCCCTGCCAAAAACAAACTTAGCTATGAAAATATAAAAACTTTAGATTTAAATTATATTGATATTGAGTTAATTTTTTTTAAAGAAAGATTAGAAAGGCTGATCTATCACTTTTTTCCCTGAGGAAAGTTATTGGGATTCTGATTTATTTAAATAAGAAGAATTGGCATAAATAGTTAAATACATGTAACATTTGGTTTAAAGCATCAAGACTTCTATAACAACACCGAAAAAGCTTAGTCTATAACTTATTAAATATGTTTTGAAAATGTAAATTGAAGATGACAGCATGGAACACTACTGCTGATAAAACTTTTTAAAATTACAAAACCATGCAAGACCATGCAAAATTAAAGAATTGTATGAAAGACATTAAACTTTGCCAAGGATTGAAACTTTAAGTGAGCTGCTGTTCTGATAGGAGTTGACAATCTTTTTATTATTATAAAGAAGAGGATAGTACGTATTTTAGACTTTGCAGGGCATATGATCTCCATGTAATTATGGAGTTCTTTAGTAGCTTGAAAGTAAGCATACATAAAAGAATGAGAGTGGATGTGTCTTAATTAAACTTTATTTATAAAACAGTTGGAAGGTTGGATTTGACCCAAGGGTCAGTGTTTGTGACTTCTAGCCTTCACGCTAAAAAAAAAAAAAAAAAAAAAAAAAGCATATGTTAATTGATTAGATGCTATATGTAGTAACAATTTCCATTTGTATATAACAGCATCATTGTTTAATGTGGGAACTTCAGTTGTCAAAGAAAAAAAGTGAGATAAATGATAAATGACTTAGTATGTGCATTTTCCTTCCTTTCTATTCAGGTTAACTTAGAAAAATTTTAAAGATATTTCTTCAGTGTATATGAGGATTAGAGTTTTCATTGTGTTGGAAGAAATGAAGGCAAAATCACTAGATTTTTTTTTCTTTCTGGTTTCCCAATTGCAGTGAAACTAGTTTTCAGCCAGACTGATAGCTAGCTGAGAGTTTTCCCTGGATCACAGTTTTTAGAATCTGATTTTTTAAGAAAAATGGGCTGTACTCTGTGGCTCAGTCTGTAGTCCCAGCACTTTGGGAGGCCGAGGTGAATGAATTGCCTGAGCCCGAGGGTTCGAGACCAGCCCAGGCAACTTGGCAAGACCTTGTCTCTACAATTAAAAAAAAAAATTAGCCGGGTGTGGTAGTGCATGCCTGAAGTTCTGGCTACTTGGAAGGCTGTGGCAGAAGGATCGCTGGAACCCAGCAGGTCGATGCTGGGGTGGTCGTGAGCATGCCACTCCATTCTAGCCTGGGCGGTGGAAAAAAAAAAAAAGAAAAATTAAGTTCTTACTGTGTTGTAATACCCATAGTAGGTACTGAGGGCACATAACAAGTAAGAAAGAATCTTCATCCTCAAATGCTCATAGACAAACTGTTCTAACATGGTGTGAGAAGTGTTACAATGCAGTGATAAACAGGATGTTATGGGAACTCTGAGGAAGGAATTCACTCAAACTGACAAGGAGACAGTAGAATATTAATTTTAATCCAGTCCTCTTTTGATGGACAACATGGTTGCTTCCAGGTTCTTGCTATTGTGAACAATGCTGCTATAAACATACATGTGCAAGTATCTTTTTTATAGAGTGATTTTAGTTCTTCAGGGTATATTCCCAGTAGGGGGATTGC
>CAUYQG010029440.1:0-20751 GCA_963574415.1 Tarsius wallacei
TTGAATATTTTAGAAGAGACATAACTTTTTTGGTTTATGAGTTGGAGTCTCACTCTGTCATTCAGGTTGGTGTGCGGGCATGCTGCTCATGGCCACTGCAACCTCAACCTGCTGGGCTCAGGCGATCCTTCCATCTCAGCCTTCCAAGTAATTGAAACTACAGGTGTGTGCTACCATGCCCGGCTTATATTTTTATTTATTGTAGAGATGAGGTCTCACCAAGTTGCCCAGGCTGGTCTCAAACCCCTGAGCTTAGGCAAGCCTCTCATCTCGGCCTCCCAAAGTGCTGGGATTACAGGCTTGAGCCACCGTGCCCGGCCCCAGGAACCTTCTTCTTTCAATCCCTCCCTAGGCAAACTAATCTGAACTCTTCTTGTCTTAGTTAGTTGTTTATTATTTCTTCCAGGGCGTCTTAAACTTCTCCACTGAAGTACTGGAAGGGAAGAATGCAAACTACACACACACATACACACACACCAGCATGCACACATGTGTGCACACATAGCCTTGGGGAAGTGACCCAAAGCAAAATTCTTGGGAAATTCAAAATTTTTCCAAAGTCCTGTGTTTATCTTAAAAACTCATTCTAGTCTCACCACCTACTGTTTTTCTTAAAGAAACAGAAGCTTAAAGGGGAAATTGACATTCCAAAAGATGCAGTATGTTTAACAAGAGCTTGAGAAATCATCCCTCCTCCCTACTCATGACATACCCTTCATATCCCCATTTGAGAAACTATACTTGAAAAACCAGTTATATAATAAATTTTTATTGCCCTGAGGTTGAACCCAAACTCTTAAAAGTGGTTAGCCATTTTTTTTAAAACTTGCCTTTTATCTATTAACTCAAACAATATTTGCAGAACAACTACTATTTTCTTGCTTTTATTTAGCAAAATCATTAGTAAAGTTTTATAATCAATATTTTCATGTAATTTGCATTTTATCAGTATTGATGATACAAAAAATTAAAAGTATATTCAAGCTATATAAAATTATATTTCAGTCAAAAATATAATATAAAGCAAATGTAAAAATTAAAATGTGAAATTGTTTTTCATATATTATCAAAAAAGTTATGTCTCAGCTAAGTGTTGCGGCTCATGCCTGTAAACCCAGCACTTTGGGAGGTCAAGGCAAGAAGATCACTTGAGCACAGAAGTTTGAGACCATCCTAGGCAACATAATGAGACCTCGTGTCTACAAAAAATCAAAAATTAGCTGGGTGCAGTGGTATACACCTGTAGTCCCAGCAACTCAGGAGGCTGAGGTGGAAGGATCACTTGAGCCCAGGAGATTGAGGCTGCAGTGAGCCAGGATCAAAGCCAGGCACTTCAGCCTGGGTAACAGAGTGAGACACCAACTCATAAACCAAAAAAGTTATGTCTCTTCTAAAATATTCAAAAGCATCTATTAAAATTAAAATGCAAAATAAATAATAAACTTAAGAATTACCATTTGGGAATGGCACGGTTCACAAACCTTTATAGCATTCAAATGCAACCACTTGCTGTTTTGAGAACGTAAGGCAAGAGATGTGGGAAAAAATGTGGTTTTTTTCGGATTTTTTTTTAGTTGAAATCTCACACTCACAGTACACTCACGGGCACCGCAGCCTCGACCTGCTGGGCTCAGATGATCCTTCTGTCTCAGCCGTTCAAGTGGCTGGAACTACAGTCACATGCTACCACACTCAGCTAATTTTTTTATTTATTTGGAGAGGAGGTCTTGCCAAGTTGCTCAGGCTGGTCTCAAACCCATGGGCTCAGGTAATCCTCTCACCTTGGCCTCCCAAAGTACCGGGATTATTGGCGTGAGCCACTGCGCCCAGTCAGAAAAAATTTTTTCCTGGGACCTAATCAGTGTTAGTTGTAAGAGTAGACATTGAGGCTTATGGCCATGCTATGTCAGTGCTGAATGCCCAAGTGAGAGAGGGATCCAGGTGCTCTTTGTTTTCTGGTTTTGTTTTTGTTTTGTTTTGTTTTGAGTTGGAGTCTCACTCTGCCACCCAGGCTGGAGTGCAGTGGCACGCTCCCAGCCACCACTGCCATGACCCGCTGGGCTCAGGAGATCCTTGCACTTCAGCACTCCAAGTAGCCAGAACTACAAGCGCATGCTAGCATGCCAAGCTAATTTTTTTTTTAATTATTGTAGAGACGAGGTCTCACCATGTTGCCCAGGCTGGTCTCAAATCTGCGGGCTCAAGCAATCCTCTCCCTTGGCTCCCAAAGTGCTGGTATTATAGGCTTGAGCCACTGCACCCCGGCCCAAGATTTTGTGTGTGTGTGTGTGTATGTGTGTGTCTTGTGATATGCGAGGCCCTCTGCAGCTGGAGTAGCCCTTGTCCCAGTCTGAGGACAGTCAGAACCCTTTAGAATATGAATGCATATTGGAGTAGAAAGAGTAGACATGAAGAGTGGATAAGTGTGGAAGTCACACCCCCTACCCCTCCAGAGAGTATACAGAGTGATAAGAAGACCTAGCATCAAAGAGTTTATAAGACATGACCAACACACCCAGGGAAGTTAGTATATAAAGCAGATATTACTACTTTACAAATAAGGAAACTGAGGCACAAAGTAACTTGAAGTGACTCTCTTACGGTTACCCAGCTATAACTCGGTACCCAGCCAAGAGAAAAACCCAAGACTCCTCACCCACAGAGCCTTGCTGGTTCGTGATTAGCTTCTTGGTGCTTAGAGTTGCTTCTATGTTTCTGCCAGGATTTTGTGGCCAGGTAGTGTGTGAGTTGAAAAGAATAAAAGAAACATATTGTTTAGCCCTCTTCAGCGTTTTGGGATTTGGAGGTTCAGGGGTGGAGGAAAAGGGAAGTCATTTTGATAGATGTTTTCTGAACCTGATCATTGAACTTCAACATCTTGGAATCAACATATCCTGAAATGTTTCTGGTCAAATAGTGATTATGGGCACAACAATAAAATTACTGTATTTAGTCTTTTGGTCCGTGGTCAGCATCTTCTTTTATCCTTTAGATTTGGATTTCCCTGGGCTACTGAATGGGGATGTTTTCTGTTCTTATGTGGCAATTTGAGAGGGGTGGCTAAGTAGCATAATTGTTATTTACCATGTGGTATGCTCCATTTGGGCGTTGGGGGCTGAACCTGACAGAAAATTAAATGTGATTTCTGCCCTCAAAGGTCCTCATTTCACTCTGATGAATAGATTTGACATGTAAACACAGGAAAGAGAGGAGAACACCACCTTCAAGGGAAATGGGATAGAGATATAAGACCGATGTCTGTGAGAATGCCTAATAAATTTAATCAGATGATGAGTTGAAGAAAATTAACAGATTCCTTTTTTTTTTCAGTAATGCAAAAGCTACAGACGCTGCCTCTAAAGCTGATCTCCATGCCCCCAATCTTATTCTCCCAAAGTTCTGGTACAAGTTCAGTTATATGGCATCTGCCAACAAGTCAGATTCTTGGTGACATTTTATCATCTTCACACACAAAAATACATACTCCTCTCTCTTTCCCACTGCCAACTCACCTCTCCAAAAAAACTCAGGGCACTAGAAATAAGCTTCTTTAATCACAGGGATGGATGGATGCCTATTTAGAAAGACATTTATGACAAAATGTGGCTGACCGGTAGAGGGGACATGGGGCTTACATCTGTTGTCCTTTAAAGAAACCAGAAACAAGGGTGTTTGGGCAAGGTCATAAAGCAGAATAAATTAGGTGTACAGCAAATTTACAACCGCTAAAAAAGTTTGTGAACATTCTCTTTATATCTTTACATTCTTGTGTGGGCACATGAAAGAGGAACATTGTGCAGACTCAAGGAATGAATCACTCTTGATCCCACAATACATGACATTTCTTACTTGAGCTCTCTTATATTCAGATTCTTATTACTCAATGATATATGTGTGATTTCATTTTAGCACAGCTTTTCCATTATGACACACATGTGCAAATTCCTCATGTTGCTATGGCATACTTTGTATGGCAAAATATTTAAATATGAGGTAAACTATTAACTTCACATATCTAGAGATCGTTATCCACAGCAATAACTGCTCTTAGTGGCTACCTTAGTGGATAAAATGGTCTTAGTGACCAGGAGCCTAACCCAATTGTTAAGAGTCAGGCCCTAGAGTCAAACGGATGAGACTTTAAATTCTGGATTCTATCATATGCTAGCTTCATGGACTTGAACAAGTTATGTTAACTCACTTGGCTTTGATTCATCTGTAAAAAGGGGATTATAGTAGTCACCGAAAAAAGGATTATTGTGTGGTTTAATGATAACTAATAGTAAAAACAAATATCAACACTCTCAACCATGTTTTGTTTTTCTGCTCAAGTGCACAGAATTGGATTATCTTTTATTTGCGACATGCTGTCATTTATCTAAGTATAGCCCTCTTTTGTTTTTATTTATATACATTTATGTACTTATTTATGCATTTGCTTATTATTAATAATATAAATACTTTGAGCCAACCACCTAATATAAGAGTTAGAACATTAACAATCATATACCCACCTATGAGCTTCCCCCTAATCCACTTCTCTACCCTCCCTTCCTTGATTCTCACATTTATGGATCACATATTTGAAGTTCAGAAGATCTTAATTCTAACAAAATCAAATTTATTAATCCTTTCGCTTATGGTTAAAGGCCTTTTTGTGTCTTTAATATTCCAAAGTCAGAGAGATATATACCTCTATTTTCTTTTTTCTTTTTCTTTTTTTTGAGTTGGAGTCTCGCTCTGTCACCCAGACTGGAGTGCAGTGGCCGCTCCTGGCCACCGCAGCCTCAACCTGCTGGGCTCCGGTGATCCTTCCGCCTCAGCCTTCCAAGTAGCTGGAACTACAGGCGCGCTCTACCATGCCCGGCTAATTTTTTTTTAAAATTTATTGTAGAGATGAGGTCTTGCCAAGTTGCCCAGGTGGGTCTTGAACCCGCGGGCTCAGGCAATCTACTCACCTCGGCCTCCCAAAGCGCTAGGATTACAGGCTGAGCCACCGAGTCCGGAGACCCTGTCTTTTTAAAAAAAAAAGATGGAGAGACTGGCAGGAAATGGATTGTGCTGGGCCTTACAGGATGGTGAGTTGGCATTTTGTTCTAAGGGAAAGAGAAACGCTCTTACCTTATATGGCAGCTTTGCACAAATTAGAAAAGGGCATTCATTCCTCAAGACATTTCCATCTTGTTGGAAAATTGTAATATATTTTTGTTAGAACAAGTCACTTGACTAAGATCTGCCAGAAAACATTTGTAATAAATATAAAATATACAATGCTTCCAATGTGAAAGGCATGCTCCCATTGGGTTGTTCTGCCATAACCTGTACAACCGTACATGACAGCCTCAGTGGGGAACCATAGAAGGGTTTCTGCAGGGGAGTGACACAATCCTGTGTGGCCCCTGTGAGGCGGGGACAAGAGGAGAAGAGAAGAGATCAGATGAAGTGTTTTGAAAGTAGATCAAACTTTGGAGGCAAAGAGATTGGATGAAGGAGATGGGAAAGAGAATGAGAGGTTGGTGACTCATCAAGTTTGTGGACAGCAATGCCATTTTACTGAGCTGGGCAAGACTGGGAAAAGACCAGGGCTTGAGAGTGAAGGGGACAAAGAAATCACGGAGTAATCAAAATCCAGGAGGCCAGGCCTGGCGGCTCATGTCTGTAATCCCAGTGCTTTGGGAGGCTGAGCCGGGAGGATTGCTTGAGCCCAAGAGTGCTAGAGCAGCCTAGGCAAGCAGCATAGTAAGACCTTGTCCCTACAAAAAAAAAAGTCAGAAAATTAGTGAGGTATTTGTAGTCCCAGCTACTTGGGAGACTGAGACAGAAGGATCACTTGAGCCCAGGAGTTTGAGGCTGTGGTGAGCTGTGATCCATGCTGCTGTACTCCAGCCTGGGTGACAGACTGAGACCCTCACTCAAAATAACTAACGAACTAAATAAACAACACTTTTCTCTGGTGCTCTAGTGGTTAGGGGAAAAAAAAAATCCAAGTATTTGCCACCCCCTCTTGAATGTTCTGTTTTCAACTAAAAGTTAACCAAACTTTTAACTTTTACAAAATAGGTCTCCTTGACAAACTTGCCCATTGGATTCAAGGACAATAACAAAATTTTATTTGCCTTTCAGGCTTATAGAATTGGGGAAGCTGGGTGTAGTGGTGCATTCCTGTAATCAGGAGGCTGAGGTGGGAGGATCTATTGATCCTTGATTCCAGCCTGGACAACATAGATCTCCATATGCTATTTAAAAGAAGAAAAAAAATTGGGAGGCAGAGGCGAGAGGATTGCCTGATCCCAGGGGTTCAAAACCAGTTTGGGCAAGACCTTGTCTCTACAATGAATCAAAAAATTAACCAGGTGTGGTGGTGTGTGCCTATAGTCCCAGTTACTTAGAAAGCTGAAGCGGAAGGATTACCTGGGCCAGCAGGCCTAGGATGCAGTAACCATGAAAATGTGCACTGTACTCCAGCCTGGGTGACAGAGTCAGACTCTGACATAATAAAATAAATAAATAAATAAAATAAAATAGTTGGGTTAATTTAAACTTAAATTTTGCTAATATTTTCAGGTTCCTCTAGGCACTCTGCCAGACTCGTTCACACATTATCTCATTTCCTCCATTCAGCAGTCCATGAGGCAGTTCCTATTTTTATTTTCATCTCGGATGAGATGTGAGGCTCACAGAGAGATCCTATCACTTGACTTGAGCAGGGTGGCACAGTTACAGGTCCATGTTAGGAGCCAATCCTACTGTCTTTCAGTGACATTGAGTCCTTTGTTTTTTCCGTTTTGGTCAGTGCTATCCCGTAGGACTTTCCGCAATGATGGGAATATTTTACATCTGTACTGTCCAATAGTCATGTGACTGCTAAGCACTTGAAATGTGGGACATGTGACTGAGGAACTGAATTTTTGATTTAACCAAATTTAAATGTAGGCCAGGTGCAGTGGCTCATCCCAGCACCTTAGGAGGTGAAGGCAGGAGGACTGCTTGAGCCCAGGAATTCAAGACCCGCCTAGGCAGCATAGAGACTTCCTCTATACACAATATAAAAAAATTAACCAGGTGTGGCAGTGTGCACCTGTAGTCCTATCTACTCGGGAGGCTGAGGTGGAGGAATTGCCTGAACCCAGGAGGTTGAGGCTGTGGTGAGTTGTGAGTGTGACATTGCACTCTAGCCTGGGCAACAGAATAAGTTCCTGGTTCAAAAAAAAAAGACATGGTTAGTGGCTACCATATTTGCCAGCACAGCTCTAAATCAAAGGTCTTTAAATTGAGGTGCACACAGTCCAGGGAGGGCACAGAATACACAGAGTGCTGAAAAAATATGTACGAGAGGGGACCCCAAAAAGCCCAACATTTATTTATAAAAAGTTGTGTATTTATTCTTTCATGTTTTTAACTTAAATCACCTTCAAAGTATTCTCTGTTTGATGTAATACACCTATTGAGATGCTTTTTCCACTGCTTAAAACAGTTTTGAACGCATCAGTTTTGATGCCTTTTAGTGCTTCTGCCGTTTTTTTTGTTTCACCTCTTCCCCATTAGCAGAACGTTTCCCTTTGAGGACTTTTATCATCCAGGAAAACAAAAAATGTTGCTTGGGAGAGATTAGGTAAATAGGGAGGGTGGGTCATGGGGGTCATGCCATTTTTTGGTCAAAACCTGCTGAACACTCAGCGTGGTGTGGGCAGGTACACTCATAAATCACCCATCATGAAATGGGCAAACACACTGAAAGAATCTCAAAAAAAGAAAGTGAATGCAGCCTCTCACAACAGTGCTAGCTGGTATACTGATGCCAGTGGGTTCCTAGAACACTTACTTAGTGGGATAAGTACTGTACTATAAGGGGACCTACACTCCAAAAGATAATTCTGGTTTATTTTCGGTCCTCCCTCATATATATGTGTTTTCTAAGCATGTGTAACATATAAGACATATAAACATATATTTTAGCATTTTTCATTTTTTGTGTGTAGGTTTCATAATGTATTTAACATATTAGATATAAGTATGTGTGTATACAAATACAGACTATATGTATTACATATATCTTTTTTTGTTTTTTAGTTGGAGTCTCACTCTGTTGCCCAGGCTGGAGTGCAGTGACACTCTCACAGGCACCACAGCCTCGACCTGCTGGGCTTAGCCGATCCTTCCACCTCAGCCTTCCAAGTAGCTAGAATATGCCAACATGCCAGCTAATTTTTTGATTTATTGTAGAGACGAGATCTCACCAAGGTGTCCAGGCTGGTCTCGAACCCCAGGGCTCAAGCAATCCTCTCGCCTCAGCCTCCCAAAGTGCTGGGATTACAGGCTTGAGCCATGGCTCTCAGCCATATCATTTCTTTCACACTTATATAGCACTTAATGTGTCAGGTATATATATGCTTTGCAAATACCAATTTATTTAATCTTCATCATGACTCTGTGACATACTTTTATTGTCCCCATTTTACAAGTGAAAAACACAAGGTAATATTTGGATGTGCCCAAGGACACAGGTAGTTGATGGACTATCAGTGTGCTTTGCATAAGCTAAATAAGTATATGATAGATAAGGGGCGAAGATTTTTACTAATGGGAGTGAGTAACCAAAAATGTTTGGTGACTAGTGTAGACTCGACCTTAAACAACCAACCAGACATAGCAATTCCTCATTTCAAAATTTAAAGGGATTTTAGAGATTAAATATATTTACTCTTGCCTTTTCCCCTTTATTACTGTGCATGTAGAAGTGAATGAGGCTGTGTGAAGGTGGGGTACAGTAATGGTTGAGACAAATGTCTGATGACATTTGCACTTGTTTACAGAGGCAGCTATAGCCAACACATGAAAGATTTTGTGTTATGTATGTGATTGTGATTTTACAGCTTTCCTCATTACAAAAATCCGTCTAATTATTTAAAAAGGAGATTGTTTCAGAGACATTGAAATAGGGGATGATGGAAGACAGAAAGCCTGGAGGAGAAGTCCCCTTGCTCTTTTCCCTTGGTGCTCATCTATGTGCAGCTGGTTGGTGGTGGCTTTAATTCAAAGCAATCAATAAAAAAATCCTGAAACAATAGAGCAATGAGAAACAGAAAATTTACCAAAGCCCAATTTCCATCTACGCATGGTTATTTAAGATGACTATGTCGTTCCTGCCGCCCCAATTCCTTGCCTATCCTAGATAACATTACTTCACCGCGTACCTACCAGAAAGTTTAGCAAACCGGTGCTGCGGTATAAATGAATAAGGACACGTTTAATCGCGTATACTAGGACATCATTGCAGTCTCTAGGTGTATGAAATAGGTAGATGACGTTGAGGTTTTGCGGCGTCAGAGAAAAATGTTGGAAAGACCAGAGTTCTAAGGCATGCACTGAAAAGAAAGCACCGTGTGGAGCACGTGGGGCACGTGTGTGACAGCTGCGGCTCCCCGGGTTTCAACAGGTAGGGATTCTAGAAAGCACACGGAAGGGGGGACGGGCATCGCCGCGATAAGTGGGAGTAGCACACAAGTGTCTGCAATTGACGCCTTTGGGCATCTAAATCCAAAGCCTTTCATTCCCGTTCTTCAAGGCCTCTCGGAGGGAGTGCCATCTTCCGCTCTTCCAGCTTCCTCAAGACCATCGTAGACGGCTGAGCAGTCTTTTCCAAGGGCTCGTCCATGTCAGGAAAGTGCAGAAAACACGCCCCACGCGCACCCAAACGCGTCCCGGGCTCGGGCCCCCACGCTACCGGCAGGAACCAGCCCCGCCCACGGTCTACCCAGATGGGTGTGGCCTCCGCGGAAGGCCCCGCCCCTCGAGCGCGTCTCGAGGGGCGGGAGGGGCGGGGCGAGGGAACCACCAAGAAAGGGCGGGGAGCGGGTGGAGTGGGTGTGCTCGTGCCCGCGCACGCGCGTCTGTCGTGTGGGCGGGGGCGCGCCCGTGCGCGCGCAGGGGAGAGGCCAGCCCGGGCGGCCGTTGTCGGGTTCGACTGGAGGGGCGGGGGAGTCACCTGCGAGCGGCTGCGCTGGCAGCTGGCCCGCCTGCCCGCCGCGTCCGGATCGCGCCGGCTCCGCGGGGCCGCGGACCGCACACACCCTGGGAGGCCGGGACGGGGGAACTGGCAGAGTCCGCGCCCGGCGTCCGCGACCAGGAGGAGTGGGACCTTTGCCGCCGTCGCTGCCGCCGCCCGCGCCCGTCTGGGTAGGTGAAGCCGGGGTTGGTGGCCCGGCGGCTCCGGCCGGGCAGGGAGGAGAGAAGCGAAACTTTCTGGGCGCTTCCTCCCGCGGTCCCGGGGCCGGGACCGTCGCCGCGCCGGGAGGTGTCGTCGTCGCGGGCGGCGGCGGCGGCGGCCGACGCCATGTTGGGGTCTGTGAGAAACGGGGCGCTCCCGGGCCGCTCCCCTCACGCCGGGCCCGCGAGCGGCGCCCGCCCGGGGGCCACCGGGGGTGAGGGGGGCGCGGGGGCCGCCGGGAGGGTCCGGTCGGCGGGGCTGCGGGGCGGGGGCCGGCGGCCGCGGGAAGGGGCCCCGAGGTCGGGCGAGAAGTTGTGGGGCTTGGGGACTGGGGTCCCGGACGTGGCCCGTGGCGTCCCGGGGCCCCCACATCCTTCTGTCCGCAAAGTTTGCCCGGTCTGCGCGCCAGGGACGCTGTAACTTGAACTGCATATTTTTAGGTGATTCGGGAGAGGAAAAAAAGATGGCACCGCAGGATTTGCTCCGACAGAAGCGCTGGCTTATTTATTTTAAAGTTTTACGATCCTTTGCCGAATTTATCTTTCTGTTTGAGAGCGTTGCGAAGGGCCGGGAGCTCGCCGCCCTCGCTGCCTGCATCGCCTTGTGTGCTTTGGTGGGTTCCTGCTACAGCCTGAGCGCGCGGCGGAGGGAGTGGCGGTTCAGGTCGCAGACACCTAAGCCCCTCTCGGTAATTCATGGACTCACACAGCTCGTTACGTGGGTCCGTGCCTTCTTTGTCGTGTTTTTATAGTCCGTTGCTGGAGAGACTCGTGAAAGAAAGCTTTAAACCCAAGCGTCGACCGACAGGCTTGAAGGCATGTGCTGCTCTCTTAAGAAGAAGCTGATCCTGACATTTCTAAGTTTTATTCCTCCCTGTAGTTTCTGAAAAGTGCATTCCTACCCTGTGTTGAGCATTTGCCTTTTTCGGTACTGGCGGTAGCCCATGGGGTCCTCAGGTTAATTCGGTAGCCACGAAGCCTTCAGCTTTTAATCTCTTCGGGTCCTGACAGCACGGGAGGTGAGCGGCATTAAGCTATTTATTCGGAGAGCTCGTGTAATCGCCTCAAAAAATAAAACCTGGTGTACTCCCTAAGGCATCCGAAGAAAAGATTCAGCATGAATTACTCCGGGAGATGAATATACATTATTTTTAAATAAAATAGACATCTTAGCTTTAGAATCCTGTTAAATGGAGTGAAAAGACTTAATGGCAAATACAATCAACCTTAAGTCAGGTCTTAGAGAATTTCCCTTTTTATTATGTAGAGGTGAAAATAGAGCTTCCCAGATTTGATGGCCAGTTTTCTTAGTTCTTAAACATTCTTCTAGTTTTGCTTTATTGTCAAGTAAATGCCATTATACATATTTATTTTTGTGGATGAAGAGTTCACAAAGCCAGCAGCCAAGCTGGAATTTCACTGAGGTCTCATGACTCTGAAGCTTTCTTTTTTTCCTGTAGTGTAACTTTGTAGGATATATAACTCATCCCCCTGGAGCAATCTCTGTCCATCTTGTTTGCTCTTATACTGCTGCTCTTTCTGACCTCAGTTCAGTTCTTCAGTATAAGAACTTGCTTCTTAGCAAGCCGATTGACAGGTGTTCTTTCTTGTAATGAAAATTTCCCTTTTAAAAATGCTCACCTAATCCTATACTCTTTGAAGCCTTTTCTGCCTCCTTCTCGCTCATCTCACTCTCTTTCTCTCCCCAGGAATCAATTCATGTCTTCCATGGTATCTCTGTAAATATTGCATAGATCTGTCATGGCACCTTCTTGACAGCAGACAACACACTGGGTCTGATTTGCCTCTCTGTTCCCAGCATGCCAAGAACATAGCAGATGCTCAGGAAAGGTTTGAATGGATGAGTGCACATATGCTTGTTCCTTGTAAATATGCTTCATGAATTTCTTATGAAATTGTAAGCTCCATGGGTATAGTAGTTAAATCTCCTCTGTAGTCTTTTCTCCAGTACATACCATGAACTCCATGAAATCCACAGATTTGTTGATTGTACCTTTTCTTATTTGAGAACTTACCTTGATAACTGTACCTGGGGGTACAGAACTTGAATATTAATGAAATTTCCAAGTAGATAATAGATTGACGTATAATTACTGATGTATAGGAGAGAAGCCATGCATCAACAAAAGGATTATAATCATAATTTTAAGGATAATTGCATTCATTTGTGCTTGATGAAAATTTTGAGAGTAATGTTTATACATTTAAGCTCTTTGATAGAGCAAATCTTATTATAGCTCAGTCAATTACTGTTTTGTCAGAATTGTCTTAGAATTTTTAGAATGTCCTGCTTAATAGAAAGTATATAAAGATTGTTTTTCTGTTGTTAGGTTGATCCTTGATGAACCTAGTTCCCTGCTTAATAGCAGTGTACATGTTGACTTAACTGAACTAAAAAAATACTTCATAGGTATGCTTTCACAGGACACATTTGAGCTGCAGAACCTCTCTACGTTAAGGTGTTCTGTATTTCTGTAATAACTGTAGAATTTGGGGTTAATTTCCTGTGCCCACCCACGATAACTTTCTCTCCAGGCTATAAACCACAAGGTAATGTGCTTGATGAAGTCCTGGGAAAGAAGAAAAGGCATTCCAACAGTTGCTGTGAGTGTATTGGAAGGAAGGCAAATTGCTCATAGGTTGGACCAGAACACACAGAACCAAGCGTGAGTCCTGACTCTGCTCTTTGCTAGCTTGTGACTGTTGAGCAGGTCACTTCACTTCTGTAAGCTTCCTTGGACTCATTTGTGAAATGGACACCGAAATACTTGCCTTGCAGTGTTGTGAGGATTCACTAAGATGTTTGTGGAAGTGCCTGGCACACAATAGTATTATTTTAACAAATGAACAGAGAGGCAGTGAATTACAGAGAATCATGGAATTTAAAAAATTTTAAAGGGAAGCAGTCTTTAGAAACCCCTGGTTTGATTTCAACCTTGGCTGCACATTAGAATCTCCTTGGGAACTTTTAAAAAATACTGTTGCCTGTTCCCTGCCCCAGAATAAACCAGTATTACTGGGTTTGGGGACAGGACATAGGTAGTTATGCTTTTTTTTTTTTTTCCAGCACCCATAGTTTTGATATAAAGTCAGGTGGAGAACTTTTGATTTAATTCAGTCCCCCATCTTTTCATTCTCTTTATTTTGTGGTTGAATAAAATACAGAGAGGTTAAGTGCCAGCCAAATTCCTCTCAGTTGGGCAGAAAGGATGTATTTGTAGCTGAGGAAAGTGAAGTGCATAGAGGTTAACAGTTACAATCTGGCCAGAAAGGCCACATTTGGGGCTGCTTTTCACTGACTCCAGTGACCTTAACCTTTCTATACCAGCAACCTCTGTGTATGACCATGTTATTTAACCTTGTCATCATTTAGAACTACTCTACCTCAGGTCTTAAACCCTGTGGCCAAGACAGTGATACAAGGACCCACCTTTCGTTTCTTTTTTCTCTCATACCTGGAAGCAGCTTTTTGTCCTTATTGCCACCTTCAGTTCCTCCCAGACTATTAGTTGTCTTCCTTCTTTGAACTCTGGGTCATATTCTAACCATGAAGTTACTAGAACTAATAGTCTCTTCTCTCCTTTGGCTTTGCTGGATATAACTGATCAATTCTCAACTTGTAAGTATTAGTGTTTACTTTTTCTACTTTTGTCCCTGCCCCACACTACCCCCAAAATTCATACTGTGGTGATTGTTATTTGTTTTCCACCTGCTCTTTACTAGTCACTTTCTAATCATTTGTTCATCCCCAGGTTGACTCATTTTCTCTACTGCTTTTTCACTTAGGTTGCTAACCCGTCTTGAAACACTTGACGCTTAGCAGATGATCTTACTTCCTTGTAAAATGATTAAGATTTTATGATGTGAATTTTCTGTTTTCTTCTTTGCATTAACTTCTTCATCTTCCCTCCCCCCCATTGTCAGAAGTGGAACTATATTTAATTCCTTATGCTTGTTTCATTTAAACCACACTTGTGGAAAACTTTTAAAGGTTTTTGTGATCTTTGTTCATATATATATTTTTTAAGTTGGAATTTCACTGTCTCCCAGGCTGAAGTGCAGTAGCCTTGACCTCCTGGACTCAGGAGATCCTTCCACCTCAGCCACCCAAGTAGCTGGGACTATCAAGCCTGGCCAATTTTTTCTTTTTCTTTTTTTTTTTTTTAATAGAGACAAGGTCTCACTATGTTGCTTGGGCTGGTCTTGAACTCTTGGGCTCAAGTAGTTCTCCTACTTTAACCTCCCAAAGTGCTGGGATTACAGGCATGAGCCACCACACCCAGCCCATATTTTTATTATTTTTATTTATTTATTTATTTTTTGAGTCAGAGTCTCACTCCGTCTCCCAGGCTGGAGTGCAATGGCATGCTCATGGCCACCCCAGCGTCAGCCTGCTGAACTGAGGCAATCCTTCAGCCTCAGCCTTCCAAGTAGCCAGAACTACAGGCAGGTGCTACCACACCTGGTTAATCTTTTGATTTATTGTAGGGATGAGGTCTCAACATGTTGCTCAGGCTGGTCTCAAACCCGCGGGCTCAGGCAGTCCTCTCACCTCGGCCTCCCAAAGTGCTGGGATTACAGGCTTGAGCTATCTCACCTGGCCCCATATTTTGATTAATTGTAGATGTAACTGAATTTTGTTTTTCACACTTAAATTTTTCTATACATTTTTCTTTGCACTTTGTTCGTAAAGTTACAAGATTTTTTCCTTTGTCTATGAGAGAACATGTTCATTATGAAATAGGCAGCAACAAAATATTGTCATTCTAGTACTTAGAGATAACTGGTACTTTTTAGTATATCTTGATCACTTTTAAATAAATAGGTTGATACTGTATGTGCGGTGTAGAGACCTTTATTTGATAAAATGCCTTATTTAGCAATTTTCCACGTTAAATATTAATTTATGTTCTCTGAAAAGTTGCTGAAAAAACCATGGATGTGCCATGATTTCTTTGATTAGTCTCCTATTACTAAAACATTTAGGTTGCTTCTGACTTTTCAGTATTATAGACAAAGCTACAGTGAACTTAATGTGAACACCTTTATACACTATTTTAATTCTTTTTTGTATATATTCTTGGAAATAGAATGTTGGGTAAACTTTCTAAAGCACTTATATTGCCACAGTGGCATTTAGAAAAGTCATTCTGTTGTATAAACAGTATTGTCAAGAATATGAGTGCCCTTTTTCCCCATATCTTGAAGAAATGAATATGTCATTTTAATTTTTGTTTCTTTGATTAGTACTGAGAGTCAACGGGTTTTTTGGCTGGGAATAGTGGCTCATGCCTGTAATCCCAGCACTTTGGGAGGTGGAGGCGAGAAGATTGTCCAGGGGTTCCAGATCAGCCTGGGGAACTTGATGAGTCCTCATCTCTACAGTAAATCAAAAAATTAGCCAGGTGTGGTGGTGCATGCCTGTAGTTCCAGCTACTTGAAAGGCTGAGGAGGAAGGATCACCTGAACCCAGCAGGTTGAGGCTGTGGTGGCCGTGAGCGTGCCACTGCACTGGCAACAGAATAAGACTCCAACTCAAAAACAAACAAAAACAGGTTTTTTTTTACTGGTCATATTTCTTTGTTTTTTGGAAATTGCCATTTGTGTCTTTCCATTTTTCTTTTGTGTGTTTTTTCCTTTTTTTCCTTGTGGATCTGCAGGGGCCCTTTATATATTAAGGATGCTGACTCTTTGCCCTATTTTGCAAATATTTTTGTTTAACTTTAATACATTTCCCCCGTTGTTAAAGTTTAAAAATTTTAGGTAGTAAAATGTTTTCTTTTGCGATAGTTGGCCTTTTGTGATATATTTAGCTATTCCTCGGCTAGAAATTTCAGTTTTGTTTTTCACTATTAGAGCTAATGCCAGAGGGAAAACTTTTTACATGCAGTACCCCTTCTGTCTCCCTCCCCCAATTTATTACTTCAGGATAAGTTTCTATGGGTAAAAATTTCAGGGTCAGAGGTCAATGCATTGTAAAATATTTTCTTGTTATACCTTACCATTCGCCCTAGATTTTTTTCTGTGTGTCCCACTGCTTCTTGTTACCTTTTGGCAGGTTATGTGGTAATCTCTGAGAGTTGAGAGACATGTGAGAGCACATTGAAAAGGTGCTTTGTGCTCCTTGGTCTCCCATTCTTTTTTCTTTTGGTTTTTCTCCTGTTCTCTTAACTAGGTGTTCCCCAAAGTTCAGTCCTCTTTTCCCTTCCATGCATCAACCAGCATCTCTAGGTGGATGACTACCAAATCTCTCTCTGTTCTGGAGTTTTCTGCTTATCCCACCAAATCTGTCTGATGGATGTTTGTCTTGTGGATACCCTGAAGGACTTCAAGATAAATAAGATAAATGTCCTAAACTGATTTATTTCACCTCCTGAAACAAAGCTAGCACCTGCCTAGTGACTTACACTTAGGCCTTTGAAGTCGTCTGATAATTAGTTTTCATCCACATACAGTTCAGAATTCAGTTATTTCCTGAATTCTGGCTGCTGTACCTCAGTAATCTTTCTTATCTCCATCCTCCCCTTTTTCATTTCTCCTGTCAATTATTGTGGTTCAGGATTTGGTAACCTTTCATTTGGACACTGTTAAAATGCTCTTCCAATTGATTTCTTTATCTTCAATCTTGCTTCTACTTTTCATTCTGTGTACTACTTCAGTGTACTGATTAATATTTGCCTGTTTAAAAACTTTTGTCTTCGCATTGCCTGCGTAATAAAATCTAAACTCTTCAATCTGTTGCTTGCTTTCTTTTGCAATTTGCTTCCTCCTTATCTTACTAGACTTCTATCATGGTATCTTCTTTTGACCCTTCCTTCTTTAGCCTGGGCTTAACTACTTCCTCTCGGGGAATAGCTTGGTATACCATCATCTGCCCCCACCCCTAAATAGTCTGAGCTATTACTTTTGCTTTAAGGCCCAGCTTGAGGTTCCAGTCCTTTAACACTTGCTCTTAGATGTTCCACCTCGTCAAAATTACATGCCAGTTCAACTCTTTTGCCCTGGAACTGTCATCACTCTTTTTCCCCTTTAAAAAATGTTTTTGGTTGGGTGCGGTGGCTCGTGCCTGTAATCCCTGCACTTTGGGAGGCAGAAGTGAGCAGATTGCCTGAGTCCAGGGGTTTGAGACCAGCCTGGGCAACTTGGCGAGACCTCGTCTCTACAATAAATAAAAAAAAATAGCTGGGCATGGCATGCGCCTGTAGTTCCATTTACTTGGAAGGCTGAGGCTGAGGTGAGGGATCACTTGAGCCCAGCAGATGGAGACAGCGGTGGCCGTGGGTGTGCTACTATACTTCAGCCTGGGCGACAGAGTGAGAGAGAGGCTTGTTGGGGGGAAAATGTCTTTACTTTGTTTCTTCTCTGCTGTTTTAGTCTTTGAATGGCAGGTTTGAGTTGATCATATTCCTCTGTTTATAGCACATTGTAGGGATACCAGACCTCTTTCTTGTTCTGTTTTGTTTTTTCTTTCTTTGTCAGTTACTCCCATGATCTTCTTTTCTGTAGAAAACACCTGAATTATATATACTAGTCTATATAAACATGATAATATAGCTGTCTTTCTCCTCCACGAAGATTTTTAGTTTTGAGCATCTTCTGTCTTTTACTACTTATTTGCACAGAGCAAGTGGTCAGTAAATGTTTGGCTACTTGGAATTCTTTGAAAGTTATTAGTGGTTTTATTCGCTTTTATATGACAGCCTGAAAATCTGGGGATTAATTTTGGCTTTACTCTTCCATATCCAACTGGTCTTTGCAATCCTGATTCTTACCTTTCCTGTTTGTTTATTTTGCAGGCTTCAGACTCTTCATCAACTTTCCCTTCTACTTTTGCAGTAACTTTTCAACTGGATCCTGCCTTCAATCTCTCCCTTCTCAGTATATCTTTCATTATTACCACAGTTATCTTAGAAGAATCAAAGGTCAAATCAGGCCACTCCTTCCAAAAGTTTCAGAAAAAAGCCTCAGGAATCAACAAGATATCTTGTCTTATTTTTTCTCCTCTCTTTTCCCACTAAATAACTCCTCACATCCTTCACTACAGCTATATCATGTGACTTTTTAAATGCTTTTTTACTTGTAGAGCTTTGCGCCTTTACTTACCATTTTTTTGCCTTTAATTTCCACTTATTCTTCACAACCTGTTTCAATGTGTTACAGTGTTCAAATGCTGTATCCTCTGTGCCAAGCCCTTATTCTTTCCTTTTTTTGCCTCCTTACCATTATGTTAATATTTTCATTATAGTACTTATCTCCTAATCTTTGTATATTTCCCGGTGTTTGGTTCATTCTTTTTTTTTTTTTTTTTATTGTAGAGTTGAGGTCTCCCTGAGTTGCCCAGGTGGGTCTCGAACCCGCAGGCTCAGGCAATCCACTCACCTCAGCCTCCCAAGGTGCTAGGATTACAGGCTGAGCCACTGAGCCCGGCTTGGTTCATTCTTTTTCCCACCAAACATAAAGCCTTAAAGGTAGGGAGCAGGCCAGGCATGGTAGCTCACGCTTATAATCTCAGCACTTTGGGAGGCCGAGGTGAGAGGATTACCTGGCTGAGCCCATAGGTTCAAGACCAGCCTGGGCAACTTGGCGAGACCTCATCTCTACAGTAAATCAAAAAATTAGCCTGGCATGGTGGCGCATGCCTGTAGTTCCAGTTACTTCGGAAGGCTGAGGTGGAAGTATAGCCTGAGTCCAGCAGGTTGAGGCTGCGGTGGCTGGGAGTATGCTCCTGCCCTCCTGCCTAGGTGACAGAGTGAGACTCCAACTCAAAAAAATAAACAAACAAAAAACTAGGGAGCAGATGGTAAATGTTTCAAATGATACTAAAGAAAATTGGTCAAGGATGTGATAGGATAACCTGTTTAACAGTAGTGTTTCAGTTGAACTTTACCAGTTTTGTTTTTCAAATATACAGTGCTTTTTTTTTTTTTTTAACAGCCATCAACGTTGTATAGCTGCCCCTATAAGTACTGTTTAAAATGATGCTGTTTTTAAATCTGAATTTTGTGATGATGAAAATATGCACACATCATCAATTTTTACTTACCAACTTAACAGCTGTGCTTTTCTGAGAGAGAAGAAATCATTTATATATATTATCATGAGATTCAGATTGTTTTTTGAAAAACAGGATCTGCCATGCTCAATACTTAGAATTCAAAATTAGATACTATAGTTAATGGGCCACAACATTTGCTTGTAAATTTGAAATCTGTGGGCCTAGTGAAGCAGTTGATGTGTGGAGTGTGGTTCCTGTTTTTTGTGAAAATTAATATAGATGTTAAAAATGAAGTTTTTGATTTTCATCACACTCCAGGTTGAGAAGCTGCTGCCACTTTTAACTGCTGATCGTATTCAGCTCAGTACACCTTGATGACACATATGTATAGAAACATTTTTATTTTTTATTTTTTTTTGAGTTGGAGTCTCACTCTCGCCCAGACTGGAGTACAGTGGCCACTCCTGGCCACCGCAACCTCGACCTGCTGGGCTCAGACGATCCTTCCGCCTCAGCCTTCCAAGTAGCTGTAACTACAGGCACATGCTACCACGCCCGGCTAATTTTTGATTTATTGTAGAGATGAGGTCTCGCCACGTTGCGCAGGTGGGTCGCGAACTATAGAAACATTTTTAAAGCGCTGTTGCGAATACAAAGTTGTAGGAAATAATATTCTTTTCAGAAACCTCCAAATCTCTTAGGAGTAAGCAGGTACACAGATTTTTATGAAACATGTAGAATGTGAGTGCTATAAAGTGGTACACATAAAATGATACAAGAATGTCAGGATGAAATGATATCAGGCTGTGAGACTGTTGAATTGAGTGCATCCTGAAGGAGTGGTGAGATTTCAGCAATAGAGAAGAGCAGGGGAGGAGGGAGGACATGTTGAGCTTAGAGGTAGGGAAGGAAGCCAAGACCATATTCTGGTAACAGCTAACAGTCTAATTAGACTGTAACAAACTGGAAAGATAGACTGTAACAGGCTAGGACTTGACTGTAAAGGGTTTTGAATTCTAGGTTAAGGATTTTATTTTATTATTATTATTTTATTTTTGAGATGGAATCTCATTCTGTCATCCAGGCTGAAGTGCAGTGGCACACTCACAGCCACTGCAGCCTCCACCTGCTGGACTCAGGCAATCCTTCTGTCACAGCCTTCCAAGTAACTGGAACTATAGGCGTGAGCCACCACACTTAGCTAATTTGTTGATGTATTGTAGAGATGAGGTCTTGCCAAGTTGCCCAGGCTGGTCTTGAACCCCTGGGCTCAGGCAGTCCTCTTGCCTTGGCCTCCTGAAGTACTGGGATTATAGGCGTGAGCCACCGTGCTGGCTAGGTTAGAAATTTTAGATTTAATTCTGTTTGCTGGGGGTGGGGTGGGGGGGAGGTGTCTGGTTTTTGAATAGAGAGTTACCTGATTATAGTTGTAGTTAAAGAATATTAATCTTGCCTTGTGTAGGGTAATTTAAATGCTAAAGACTTAGGACTTGTTTAGAACTTGAGGTTCATATTCTTCCCCTTTCTCC